>BQNB010006880.1:2554-80856 GCA_026074375.1 Tanacetum coccineum
GGTTTTCTTCACATTCGATAACTATTTTTCCTTAAATATACAAAATGAGTCACGATTGAAATCTTGTAATCTTGTTAAATCATAAATTATTGGGACCTAAATTTACTCTGATATTTATTAAACCGAATGTGACATTTTATTAAACATCTCTTTTGAGGTCGTTTTCTGTAACTTGTGTGTATGAACTATGAAGTAGCACCCTAAAGTGGTATTCCGCTGCGTTGTGATTTTAGAAGGGTGTTACAAATCATCATTCAACAATTTTTCAATTAGACGAATATCTTCTTTTGGATCGGCTTCAACAATTTCCGGTGGAATTGGATCGATAGGAGCGAGTTCACGGGCGAACTCCTTGATAAGAAAAATTATCGAATTAGCATGATTAAGCAAAGATTGTATCGAATCAGGTATGGCATCTAAGTGATCAATTTCTTTTCCTGGTGGAATAAAAACAATATCATCTAAACCCTCATTCTTAGAAGAAGAATCATCACAAACGGGCATATCACACTCACTTTCGTAATCGGTTAAATCCTTGGACTCTCTTAGGATTGGGACAAGGTTCTCAACATTAGACTTTATTACTTTGTCTGATTCGTTTTCAGGAATAGTGCTAAGATGCTCGTCCCTCATACTTAGAGAGTCCTCAGGCTCCTAAGTCGGTAAAACGGGTATGATAGCAATAGACGGAGGTATTTGAGACTTAATTTTGTTCAAAGGAATAGTACTCTCCTCGTAATCATAGTCATCATCATCATAGCAAAAAGATTTGAAACGTCGCGAAGGATACGTACTAAGATTAGCCACCTTAAGCTCATCAATCATAATTTCACATTCCCTTCTAAAATGAATATCTATTTTCTCATTTCGATAATCTTTAATCTGAATTTGATTACTTAAACTTAGCAATTCATCTAAATAATGCTGCTTTAGATTCTCCATATCCTGGATACTCATTTCTTGAAGAGGTGATTGATTTATGTCAGCCGCCTGCTGTTGTTGAAGTAACTTTTCACAAGATGATTGCATCATTTGAAGAAGTTCATAGATCTTTTGCCAATTAAGGTTCTCTTGAATATTCGGAGGCTGATGATTGATGGAATATTGCGGGGGTTGGTCAAAACTGGAATAGCTAGGATTAGGTTCAAAGTTGTTTTGATTCATCGGTTGACACTGAAAACTTTCATGAGGACCCCCACAATTTTCACAGCAAAGATATTGTTGTGGAAAACTCGGTGAATTTTGTGGATAATAATTATCACTAAAGTTTTGATTGTAGCTCGGTTCCTGCTCATAGACAAGCGGAAACTGAGGTGGACAATCATAACCGTAGTGAGAATCGTTCCCACATAACTCGCACGAGTATGATTCGTGCTGGGGTGGTGGAGGGTGGTTGAAATCATTTGGAGGATCATTGAAAGAGTTTGGATTAGGAGCATCAATGGATGAGTTTTCATCTCTTGAAGGGCAAAACGAACAAAATCCTTCACTAAGAGCATATCCACACCACTTGCAAGTACACCGTTTGCAACATCCACCTCTTTCTAACGGATATTTACAATGAAAACAATGCATTGGTCTAACGAAGATGTTTGGGGGTGTGAAGGTGAGTTAGAAAAAGCAAGAGTTTGATTATAAGAATTAGAGTCATATACGGGTTCATCTCCGAAACTCACATTGTTACAATGCTGACAATTTCCACCGTTAAACGGACCTCCACACCACGAGCATCTTGAATACCAAGACATTTTGAAGAATCATCGGATAAGATGGTTAAGAGAATAAGAATTAAACGAATAAGAAGATAAAGAAGATTATTTATAAAATTTTCAAATAATACATAAGGAAAAGAAATAATAAAAATAGGAAAGAAAAATATTTTTGGTAACCGAAAGTCAAAAGTGCACGGTAGCTCTCTAGAAAACGCACAAAGAAGCGGAGGAGCGGGTAAGCGCGAAGCGTTTAAATAAAACTTTCTCCTTTCGGGTCGAAGTTTGTTGGATAAACCCTCCTTAAACCTCTCTTTTAGTTTGTTAACTAAAGGTGAGCCGAATCAACAATTAACAAACAGTTATTTAAAATAAAAGAAAATAAGAAAAGAAGTGTAAAATGTTTTTTTGTATTTTTATATAAAATAAAACGAAAACTTTCATGGGGAAAGGATCTTCAAGGAACTAACTTCAAATACTTCGCGAGAATCGTACACCTCTCTCCAGCAGCGGCGCCAAAAATTGATTCGATATAATAGTAGTATATATAAAAATATATATAACTAAATACCAAATAGTAATAGTATAGAGAGTTTCCCGTTTTATATAAAATTTCTTGAGGACAAACAATAGTATATGTCCCGAGTGTCGTATCCCGACGAGAAGTGAATTTGAAATCCACAGAAGTACTTTGTTTGATGCTTAAATATCAAGTATTTTTGTTTTTGATTTCTAATTCTAAAAACGCAAAGGGAAACAAGAAAAAGCAAGCAATCAATTAAGGCAACTAATGATTAAAGCTAAAAACGATAACGGGAATTCTAAAACGCGACTAATTACCTAAATTATTAAAATTTAACCCTAAAAATAATTTTTTATTTTTTATAAATCCTAAATGACTGAAAATAATTTTTGAAAAAGAAATTATATTTTTTTTGATTTTTATTTTATTTATTATTACTTTTATATGAATATAAAAAACATTTTAATCTAAAAATATATCTAAAAATGTTAAACTAATATTATAAAATTCCAAAAAATTGCTGAAAGTACTAAGACTAAAAAATAATGGTAAGAAATATAAAACTGCTAAAAACGAGATTATAAATATTCCCAGGAAGAATCAAATAATAAGCTAGAAGGGTTAAACTAAATAAAAAAAAAGAGTATATAGAAAGTAAAATGTTGCAAATGGTTTATGGAAAAAGGACCCAAGGGCAGTTGGTAGTGGAGTGTGTGGTGTTGAGGTTGTTGGTGTTATAAAGGAAGAGGTCACAGGTTTCGAAACATTGTGGCCTCTTTTTTTTTTACAATACATTTTTTTTATTTTGAAAAAGCTTAGAGTAAGGGTCTTTTTTAACAGAAACTAAACAATAAGCTATATAAAGCTTATCAAAAAAAGGGATTGCGCTTTTAAGATATAAGGTGAATTAAGCAAACACTAGTTGGACTTAAAAGACTCTAAAAAGCTAAGGAAAGGCAAAATAAGCTGAAACAGACTTTATCATAAGACCAATAAGCATAAATCACTAAAAACAAGCAAACCAAATAAGCTAATAAGCTAAAAGCTTTTAAGACAGTTAACTCTAAAAGGGGGCTCACAGGACATTTGATACTTTTTAAGATAAAAATGAGGATAAATAAGCACTAGGTATAAGCTGGAAACCAAAAACAGATAAGCAACTAGACCTAATCTACACTAATAAGCTGAATTAAGCATTTAGGACAAGGAAATAAGCTAGAAAGGCAATGAGAAAATGGCAGCCTACACTATTTATTTTAGGATTTTTCAAGGAAAATGGGCAATTTGCAGCCTAAGTTTAAGCTAGAATAAGCTAGAGTGAAAACTCAAAAAGTGAAAACTGATGAGTTGAATTCCTAATAAGATGTATATATCAATTTTTTCTAAACCCTAATCAAACTAATCTACTCTAAATTTGCTAATGAAAACTGGATTTCAAGACTATGGAAATAAGACTATAACACTTTGACAGATTTTTAAACCAAAACACAATGCACAAATGCCTACTTTAACCAGATTATTTCTACTGCATTTGTCATCAATAAAACACAAGCTTGGAAACTAACAACAAGTGTGCACCTAATCTAATCTAAAGGAAATAGCTGAATTACCAGCTAGAAACCTTAGATTCAAGCCATGATTAGATTAAACCTCAAACTTGATTTTCAAACTTTAAAAACTGAATTAAACTAATTTCTAGACTAAATTTAGGCTTATTAAAACTGATTTAAAAGGCCAAAGTGACTTAGGCAGCACTAACAAGTGTTAGTGCTGCTTGTGCCAAACACCCCCTTAAATACTGATTTATCATTTTTAGGCTACAAAAGAATGAATTAAGCTTAAATTTGTAAAAACAGATATATATTAGCAAATGATGGAAAAGAAGCATACCGCAACAGACCTAGGACAAATAAGTATTAATAATAAGCTAAACTCAAATGTATTCTAACTAGAATTAAGGACAGTTTATATGAAAACACAATATTTAAACTATTTATGCTTATTAACTGAACATATTAAGCTATTTAGAACTAAATAAGATAATAAAAACATTAAGCAGCCATCAAGAATAGAATTAGACAGTATAGCAATTGCAGATAATAAGGCAATAAGGAAAAAAAAGATGGTACCTTGATCATAGCCTCAAACAAGGTTCAATTAATCTTTCGATCACACCACTTCCTTCTCATTCAACCACGCCTCTACAACCATAGAGATGGCTAATATCTTTCCTCTACTATTTCCGCTACCACCTTTAAGATAACCTTATACCTCATCATGTGATTGTTTTATGAACATTCACAATACTCGAGAAGACCACCATCCATCTTGACATTGTTAAGCTCATCGCCTTCATCTTCGTTTGTTTTATTCTTTATTCTTTATTATTATTATTATTATTATTTTCGCATACGAAACAGACCGAAACTAGATCACCATTTCCTTCGAGAGAATGTCCAAAAGGAAACATCTCCATTCGAAAAGGTTGCGTCTGAAGATAGCATCGCTGACATTCTTTCTTTACCCCTTAACCGCGAATATTCAAATTGTCTTCATCTAGGTCTAGGAATGACGGAACACATTCCATAAATCCTTCTCTTCTTTTCTACTAGTCTCGATTCTAGACTGTTTTCTATTCCATGCGTCGTGACAACTTAACTACTTCATCCGAAGTACTTTAAGTATTTTTAATTAGCTAAATGCAAATTAAAATGTCACTCCTCTCATAAAATTTGTCAAGTCCTTAACTCCTCTCCTATTGGCGGTCCGTCGGCCCCCAGACCTATTCTGGCGGCCCCCAGATATGTCTAGGACCGCTTGCAGAAGGCTTAAGATATCTGTCATTTCTTTTTCAAATCATAAAACGAACACCCCCTCTCTCATTTGCTACAAGATGACGTCTACTTTACACCCAAATTTATGCCTAACATCTCTCTAAAGATCAATGGGTCATTCTCTTATCTCAATTCCCATAAGCACTGTTGCTTATGTTGTCATGAGAATTTTATAATGAAATGCGTCTCATTCTCCAACGCATTCCTTACAATCGATATACCTACAATCTATCATTACACAATAAATTCCTTCACATACAGATCTTGCTCCTCACATCTCGTAAACATCTTTTCTCACCTCAAATGGTCTTTTCACTTCTAAACGGGTCCTCTCTTTCTTAATAGTCTTCTCACTTCTGATAGTCGTCTCACTTCTAATAGTGTTTTTACTTTCGACGTTTCTTCTCACTTCTAAATGTTCCTTTTCGCTTATAATAAGTCTAATCTTCTCTAACGTTTCCTCTCACGTCTAAACGTCTCTTCTCTTTTAATAGTCCTGTTAATATTAAAATTCCTCCTATATCTCTCCTAACTTAATAATTTCATTCGAAATATTTAAGTAATTTGCTAAATGCAAATGTCACTCCTTCGTTAAACTTTCCACTTTCTAGAAAGTGAAGAACATAAAGAAGATATTCAATCTTCAAGTGTTATTGAGTCACCACATTGTTGAGTCTCTCATTATTCTTCCACCATGAAAGAACTACCCTCATTTCACATCCCACTTTGTTCCTCAACATTGTCAACCAACAAAACACTAAAAAAAAAAAAAAACCCAAACCTTAAATTTCCCATCATCCACCTTTATCTCGATAGGATACAGATGCACATCAATTGTTAGTGCAAATGATATATCAATCTTTTTCTATCACCTCTCTCAAACACGTTCCTTCTTTAGTATCGCTCATCCTTTCCCACTTTTCGGCTTTATGGAATCATTTTCATTCACATCCAAGAGCACATCGTCTCCATCCTCATCTTATTTTTTTTTATCCTTTTAAAGTGTTATATATATATAATATATATATATAAAAATATATTATAGTATATAATATATACTTATGATATATTTTCCAAGAATTAAGTGTCATTCCGTACAACCTATTTTATAAAAGGTCATCTCATAATATTTTTGTGTCAATCAATAAATAAATCCCATTCTCGTTATTAAATCGACTAATCTTTCCTCTCTAAAACATACGCCGCCTCGATTCTTTTTAATTCATCATTTAGGTTGTTTTTTAAAATAATGAGTACTGTGTCCAGTTTCCATCTTTTCTTCAAAGGTCATACTTTTTAGACAATAATAAAACTAGACGTGCATGTCTATTTTCCCCCTAATGTTTTCTATATGTATATATGCACTTGTCTACTACTTTGTTTTGTAGCACAACAATATCTTGATTCCTTGGTTCCCCAACAATGGGAGCATACACCGAGGGGGAGAACTTGCAAGCGCTCTACTAATTTAAATTGCATCGAACTTCTTGAGCATCGATGGTAATTTATTTTGATACATGATCCGTTAGAGTAATATACTAGAATGATATTATCATGGGGACGCAATGACAAGGGGAGCTAGAGATATGTGGATAAATAGCATGGAATTGGTTAAACCATGATAATGAAAGACTTCACTAGGATGATGCAAGCTCACCTTTATAGAAAGATAGGATTGGAGATTGTCAAATACGATGAAGGGCTCATCCATACTCCAAATACTTCACCTCATCTACTTCAAAATTACCTTCAACCTTTAAAAACACAAAATAACCTTCAACCTTTATTTCTCACGTCTTTTTCCTCATACTTTAATTCTATATACACGGAGCACCCAACCTTCCTTTCATTTCCTTCACCACTACATATAACTAGGATCACCTACCTTCTTCTAATTCCTCCAACATATTTACCGTACACACTTACCTTTTTCTCATACCTCCAACCTATATGCTCCAACCATAATCCACATTATACCTTTTTGCTTCGACAAAAGGGGGAGAAAAGAGTGTAAACGAGTAACTTTTAAACTTTACCATGTGTTATAGTTTTACATAAGTTTTTCATCACAAAAGGTTAGATTGGAAGTGCAAATATTATGATATTTAATCTGAACGATCTTTTATGTTTTAGGATTGACCAATCATGTGACTTGTAATACGTAACGTAAACTGCGAAAGTTACTCGTAATCACAAATCATCAATGCATACAGCATCAACATATCTCGACAGTCTCAAGTATGCATCAAAGAAGACAATTGTTTACACACACGTAAAATCACATAAGTAGGTTACATTAAAACATTAAACTTGTAGGATGATCAAAGAAATAATTTTTGTTCTAAACTTTATAAATTTTTATAAATGTAACAAAATAATTTTTTCAAAACTTAATTAGACAAATTATTTTTAAATTATAAAGAAATGTTTTATGTGGTAATTAATTCAAAATTCAAAATCTGATTCTTTTCCCCCCAAAACATGTCAACCTTTTACCAGACAAGTTTGTCACCACAAAAAGACAAAAATAGGAGCGTCTGTCGGGGCGGTCCCTTAAATAAGCCGGCGGCCCCCTTAATTGTCCGGCGGCCCCCTAATATATGACCGCCGTTTCCTGACAGGCTATTTTTCAGCTCCTATAAATAGTGGGTCACCTCCAACTATTTTTACAACCCTTTTGCATGATTTTCTTTCAGTTCTTTCTCTCTCTAGATCTCACTAAATCTCTCTAAATCTTTGATCATTTCAACTTGGTTAAATCTGTATAAATGTGATTCAAATCTTTTATACTTTCCTCATTCCTCAAATGCAAGAGAAGAACTTCCGGTCATCTCTAAGATCCAAAGTTATGTAGTCTAGTTTAGTTCATTTGTACAATTATTACATATAGATCGGAGTCTCTGTCTTCCAATCTTTTAGTAGTGTTAGATCCAAATGATGTATATATATGGATTGGTTTGATGTGTGGGTTGGTTAGTATTTTAGACCTAAAAATACAATGGTGAAGTGTTATATTGGTTCACTAAGATTAGGACTCGGCATCTACTTAGTTCGAAAAATAATGTAAGCGACGCGGCTTATGTGTTTAGCCATAAAAACACAAGGTTTTTATTTGGGCCATAAAACATAACGGGTTTGTTGTACCCAAGAAGAACTCTACATCTAGCTTGGTTTTAAAATAATGTAAGCATTGGTATAAGGTTTTCTCCGCCAAAAGGGAGCTTGTTGATTAGTGAAGTAACTCTCGAGTTGGATACTTCGGGAATTGGAGTCGGACTAAGAGGAGCTCGTAGACCGAATCCGATAGAAATCATCTTAGTGTCGGTTTGCATTTTCTTTTACCTTTTGCTTTACTTATTTCTTTACATTTACCGCTTTACTTTTATACTTGCATTGTGCTTATGATTGTGTGAATGGTTGTGTATATATTGTTAGTTAAGGTTATGTACTACTTTGTAGTTAATATTGTGGTTGAGTTTGTATTATTAAGATATGTGCTAGTTGTTGTGAAACCTATTATCGACACTTCTCATATTACATCAACTTGAATTGCGATTTGATCCTAAAGATTTAAAGTTTTAAATAGAAACGTATTCACCCCCCCCCTCCTTCTACGGTTTCCACATGTAGGAAAGTGACAAGAAACAAGGGAAAAAGGACTCAAAGTGTAAATATATGAAGAATGTTATAGCGCAACACCAAATATAGTTACACCATAACATATATTAAGCAAGTACGAAGATCAAGGACAACATTTACGGCGTAACATCATAACTAGTTACGCCGTAAGGACTTGAATTTGGAAGGTACAATCTTACCATTTAGATAGAGTGACGGCGTAACATCCCTAGGTTACCGTAACCATGAAGATCCACAATATGGAAGTAAAAAATCACGTACTTATGGACAAATATTTGAATGGTTACCTATGTAAAACCATACTCAGGTTAGCGATAACAACGCTTAAATATGGAATCCCGCGTAAGAAGGTTAACGGCGTACACCTTTATTCAGTTACGCCGTAACAGGTTCGTTACCAATAAATAAGCCTCATTCAAAGCTATTCCGACATCGCTTCCTACACAGCCAATTAGAGAGGCGACTTAGGCTTCCAACCTTCGAAGAGCTCTATCTGGAGTCCAAGGGAGATCACACTTTACTTACTTTTTGTATTTTAATCGGTTCAAAATGATGAATACGTAAGAATTTATGAGCATTACAATATATATTAAATTGATTTCCTTGTTGTGTTTCTAGTTCCATGAGTGGCTAAACATCTTAAAGTGTTGTCCTAGTTATATTTTACTTTTTTGATATGATTTTTCCTGTTAGATTATGGTTTCATTAGATATTCCTCGACTATCGTAATAAAACCCCTTTAAGGTTTTGATAGTACAGGTGTTAGGACCTGTGCTTTCTCCCATTCTTAGATTATCGATGGATCATATCGGTACTATGTAGATCTAATGAACTCTGACCCCTATGTAGAACTAACCGGTCTCCGCACTTATCACTCAATATACTTAAAAAGCCCAGAACTCTTTAAGAGAGTTAAAAATCTGTATATATTAGATCATTTATGTTAAATAGTTTTTTAGATTAATCACTACAACCTGGATATCCTACCTCCTATACAATCTAGGACTGAGTCGAAATCGCGGGAAGTATAGGATAGACTGCATATGCATATTCAAGTCTATCGACATTAGAAACCACCTAATAAACCATAGTTTTAACATAACACAGGAAAACATTTTCACAAACAGTATTAATGACGTAACTAGGTTACACGATTCTCTCTTGATATCTCCAACTCCTTTAATTTTCAGTAATTTGTTTATTTTATTTTAAATTCATTCAAAACCAATTCTAAAACCATTTTCAAAAACGTGAAATTTCAAATTAAAACTAATTACAACTTAGCTCTTGGGACGACCTCGGATTTACCATAACTACACTACTCACGATCGGGTTCTTCGCCTTATTGCGTTGTAAGGTGAAATGAGTTTTATAATTTAAAACTTGGTAAAAAAAATTATATTTAAAATAAAATACGCATCAAGTGGGAAGGATGGATTATTTAATTAAGAAGCATAGAATAGAAGAGGCAAAGCATGAGGATTAAGAAAATAGATTCCAAAAGTGGTTTAGCAAAATGCAGAAAGTATAACTGTGTCCTAGTGTATAGATAGTCAACTACACAGAAAATATGTAGTCACATGTAAAATTTTCGTGATCTCATTGGCGGTCCCATAATTTATACGGCGTCCCATATATTTTTTGGGGGGGCCAGCCCTTTATTTATGAGGGCGTTTTTCTGAGGGGTAAGAAATTTTCCAGTTTTTTCAATTTTTGTAAAACAATTTCAAAAAAGTTCCTAACAAGTCTCCCTTTTGTATTCAAATCTAAGTTCGTCATGATCATCAAAGCCTAAATATTTTATCCAAACTAAGCCTAGCTAAGCATGTATGACAATACAAAAGCATATATAGCATAGAGTTTAGGATGATAAAATTTCACGATCATCCAAGGCAAGTTATATTGCCCAAGTTTAACACTAATAGTTTTACCACTCATGTCAAGTCTAAGTACTAAAGCATAAATAGTAAAAGTATAATGCTAACAACTATAAATAAGTAGCACAAATAATAAAATGTTCTTAATTTCAATTCTCCAAATTACCTTATTTCTTTAACTTCCTACAATTTTGCGATGCCTCCCGAGTGACAATAGTCCAACCCGATGCACATAGCTCGTAAGTTGACTTACTGTTAGCTGAGTTGTATGACGGTGTAAAATGTTCAAGTGAGGGTCGTTGTTAGGTGGAGTTTGAAAGAACCACGAGGAACGTCGTTTGTTTAAGAATTATAACAAAACGAGTGGGAGAAAGGAAGTAACTTGCCACGTCTGCAGCAAAGTGTAAGAAATACAGTTCCTTCATTAAGTCATCCATCATTCATCGTTGAAAGAGAGGAAGATGTTGAATAAAGACAAAAGATGAGGAAGTAGGAATTACGACCCAATTCGTTCTCAGTCCACATACCTTTCTATTCTTCGCTCTTGTTGAGCGGTAAGAGGATTCATGACACGATCGTACAAGACATAAGACTCATTGACCAACTCAGGACTTTCACTCATGAGGAATTTAAACAAACGGGTTAATAACATACCATAGGGTAAAATTAACCTAGCTTGTTTAGTGACCCACTGCTAATTAGTTTTGCCATATAATAGTGAGGTGAACTTTTTGGATCTTGGTACTATAATAGAATTAAACATAGACACCGCATACCATGGTCCCGATTACCCCCAGACAAAAAACATTTTCCCGGATAATTTCTTCCAAAGCTTCAGGTTTCACGAGGACAATTTCACGAATGAGAATTTCATGATCATGAACATCAATTTCTTTCTTGCTCCAGGACGGATGCGAGTAACCTGACCATTCTTGAATCGATTTCTAATATATACGAACGAATAATGACATCATGAGAAGAGGATTGATTGGTATGCACCATCCCTAGAAACACCAATCCCAATTCGTCAAGTGACAACTTGTCGAAAAATACAAAAGCACCCTCAAAAAGGTATGTCAAATAATTGGAGCAAATTCTTCAAGAGTGTAAGAAAAGAATTAATTTTGAATCATAAATTGGATAAACATTTGACCTACGTCAAAATAGTTTATTTTATATTGACTATAGATTTGAAGTATGAAGCGAGGACAAATTTGGTCATTAATTTCAAGAAGACACTCAAACACAAGAAAACTAAACAAGGACCGAACATAGCATAGATCCGCAAAGTCCTCAAAAACCACCCGACCTCATGAATGTAGCGACTTTCAAGGTTTCTTAGTCTTTCTTTTAAAGGTGAACGATATTCATGTGAAATTATTGAATGTAGTGTCTTGTTATGGTCTTCAGATGATTTGCGAGGCATGATTACCTAGAAATAAAGTATTGAAGTCACATTTTGTTATCATTTACTTGTAGTATTGTGTGGACATTGTTTCTAGTGTGTGCCTAAATGTGACAAATGTGGAGTAACGATTAACTCGACCTAGAAATAAAATCCTAAGAGTTAACCCAAACGCTCCTTAATTTGATTTTGCTCATCCAAACATGTCGAAAATTACATATGATTTATGTATCTTGAATTTTTGTTTATGAGATCATTAGCATGTGTTAAAAAATGTTTTTAAGATGTATTAACAACCATAACAATAATTTTATTATTTCCTAACGTGAGTGATTTGAAAAAAAAATTAGGGTTTTGGTTTGAAAACAATTTTTGACAAACACACTTTAATCATGCAAATCCTATGTCTACGAGAATCATATTAGTTATACATTGTGTCCTAGTAGTCCTAATTGTATAAAATTGAAAGAAAAATAGAAAATTCCCAATTTTAATTTTTGTGTTCATCATGAACCCTAGACTCAAATTGAAAGAAAATAAATAAAATGACTTACAATTGATGATCTTATGATGTTAAAATGATATATTATGTTTGATTTTATCTCAATTAGAGTTTAGGTGGTGATATTGATTTTTGGTGTTTTGGTTTCGTGTTCGGTTGCACTAGCAGGAAGAGGGGTTTTTTGGTTGATTATGAATTTTTTGACGAAAGTGCATATAAAAGTGTCTGCTAGTGGCGGTCCATATCTATCAGGGGCCGCGCCAAATAAGCTGTGTTTGTGCCGCTTGCGTTATGGGCACGCCCTCATCCCCACACCCCCCAACCCCGCATGGGTTTTTTTGGACTGAATTTTGACAACAACTTTACACAAAGGAGTGACATTTTAATTTGCATTTCGCGAATTAAAAATGCTCAAAGTACTTCGGATGAAGTATTTAAGTTGTCACGACACAATGGAACACGAACTAGAATCGAGACTAGAAGAAGGAGAAGCGGACTAACACGATTTATGAAATGTGATCCATCATTCCTAAACTAAGACGTAGATAGTTAAACGATTCACGTTTAAGGGGTTTAGTAAGGATGTCGGTGATATTATCGACGGATGACACTTTTTTTATAGAGATATGTCCTTTTTGGACATTATCACGAAGAAAGTGGTGACGTATTTTGATGTTTTTAGTACGAGAGTGTTGCAACGGGTTTTTGCTAAGGTCAATTGCGCCTTTGTTGTCGCACATAATCAGAACGTCGTCGAGTCGTGACTTCGTTAAGTCGATGAACTTGTATTCATCCATAGTGCTTGTTGACATGCCTTTCCGCTTACGTATTCGGCTTCGGTAGTAGATATAGCAAGAGCGTTGTTTCTTCGTGAACCAAGATGTCAAACAACATCCCACAAACGTACAAAATACCGTTATGCTCTTTCGGTCCACATAATCTCCCGCATGATCAGAGTCGGCATGTACTACGATTTCTATGTCAGTCCCCTTAGGATACCATAATCCTAAGTGTGCATAGTGCCTTTAATGTATCGGAAGATACACTTAACCGCTTCAAGGTGAGAGGTTTTGGGATCCTCTTGGAAGCGTGCACAAAGGCAGACACTAAACATGATATCGGGCCTACTTTCCGTTAGGTATAATAAACTACCTATCATGCCTCGATACTTGGTACTATCTACCGACTCATATTCTTCATCTTTCGTGAGTTTAGTAATCCAAGGAAGAATTTAAGTTCACCCATCATGCTCATCTCGAACTCGTCATGCATGATTTTGGCAAATTCATCACTCATGTCTTGACAAGTCGAGCCGAATATAATGTCATCAACATGTATTTCAATGATGATGAGATTTGAACTTTTCTTCTTAGTAAAAAGTGTGTTATCTACCATTCCTATTTTATATTCATGTTTAATAAGGAAAGCTTTTAATCTATCATACCAAGCTTTGGTGCTTTTTAAAAGACCATTAGAGCTTTCCTTTAGTTTAGAACATGATATGGTTTCTTAAATCAATGAATCCTAGAGTTGTGCCACAAAACCTCCTCCATTGAGAAAAACCCCGTATAGTATAGGCAGCGCGCCAAAAACTTTATCCAGAGGTCGTAAAGACTTCACAAGAAGTTTTATAATTCCCTAGGCAGAGTACCTAACCGTTGTAGTAGTAGTATAGGCAAGACTCAAGGGTTGTTATCGTTCTCTAGGGGAATGGTGGAAGGCTTGATCATAGTCTAACAGAATTCTAGGGGTTGAAAGAAGATTATTTTTGTGTTTTTATATTTAATAGAAAGCAGGTAAAATCATATGTTTGAGAGGTTTAGTTTGTTTAACTAATAACTAAACTAATTTATAATCTAAACTACTGGTGATAAATTTATGATAAACAGATGTAATTTACTAATCATGCATTACTACTCCTCAGATTGTTTCTCTTTTAGATCCGTTCTTTTTCCACATCTTTTGCGTTCTATGATAAGTATTTCCGAGTCATGAACGGATTACACAAACTCGCCGTCTATTTAATATTCCGTTAAGGCAACGCACAAGTAAGGTAGTATGAATACTATTACAAGGCCCCTAAGAGTATATTAAATGCATGTGAAATATCTTAAGAGGGATCAACCATATAAGGGGTAAGGTATAAATGAAGACGATCCGAAGGAAGCCCTTTCAACGCACTCGCGTTCCCTACGAGACGTCTATGCCAATTTAAATCTTATGGCTATTTTCTTAAAGCCCTAACGCGCAACATTCATCAACAAGAATCAACTCAAAGGAACTACAACCAATTTTTATGCATCATAGAAAAATCCAAATGGGGGTGGGGGGGGGGGGGAGGAGGGTTTAGCCTCGCATGTTATAACAAAGCAAAAAGATAAATCAATCAAACAACACATTCGACATATTAAATGAATTATGATAAATAACCTTTACTTTGATTAAAACATAGATTCAAGGTAGTTACAATAGGATTTTGAGGCCCTAAAAATACCTCACAAGCTGCTAGAAGACAGGTTTGGTTTCCCCTAGTTTATACCAAAGATACAACTCTTAAAACCCTAATTTCGGTTTTGTATATAGAGAAATTGCTGCGACAGCATCGCTTTATATCCCTAAAGCTGTCACCACGTAGATGGTTCTAGATCCACTTTAAAGTCCGACCACGTACTGACGACGCCGTCCCAGATTCTAACGCCATCACTGGATAGATCAGACGCGCCGCTTTAATGCCTGCGACGCCGTCTCTAAAGCTCTAATGAACATGATTTTCAAGAGATTTGGTGTAGGTCAGTAATCTTGTCCGTTTCTTCTCCAAATGAGCCCAAGTCAACGTTATTTCCTCAAAGCATCCAAGTGCTAAAAATACAAAAACAAGTGATTAAGCACATAATCTGGGCATATTTGCATGATTTAAGAGGTTAAATGATCCTGAAAAAGTGTATAAAATGACACCTCATCAATCTTAGTCAATGTTGCATGGATAATATTTATAGCATAAGTAGTTTTAAAATTCATGTCTTCCAAGATAACTTGGGAGATATCTTTTATGAAATTATTTAAAATTCTACTTGAGAGAAAGTAGAAGATCAAGTTAGGGATAATTTGAATAACCTCAATAAAGTATATATTTAGTATCAATTTCCCTTGGTAAAAAATGATCATAATTGGGTTATTGTTTTTATATTAATAGTACTTATTGTCTCATATTTCGTTTAATAGGAGGCATTCGAAGCATTAGAATGAAAAGACGTGAAAATGCAATGAGGCTTGAAGAAAAACGTGCAACGTGCTGGACCATACCTAAACTACGGCGTATATGGGCCGTCCTAACTACGTCGTAACCTTTGTTGCTGCTAAATGAGACCAAGTATAGTCATAAGATATTACGGCGTAACAACCCCATAAGGGTTACACCGTAACTTGCATAGAGATATCGAGAAGATCCTGCTCACGTGACAACTACGGCGTAACAAGATCGTTATGGTTACGCCATAACTATGGGGGATTAAAAGGCCATTAATTCATAAGGATGTTATGGCATAACTTATACCTATGGTTACGTCATAACTATGATATGTCTAGTGAATTATACAAGCAAAAAGGAGGTTACGACATAACCCTTCCCTTATGATTACATCATAACATAGTCGAGCCTATATATAAGCCCTAATTTAATTGATTTCGTCATTCCCACTCTACACAACTCTTCAAGGAAGATAAGGGTTCCATTGAAGGCATTTTCCAGCCTCATAAACGATTTCGCCACGTGCTGTAACAAACGCTGAGTTTTCTTCAACTGGACTTTCCGTGGATACGACCCGTTCAGAAACTGGCCACGCATGAGTAAGCTTCTTTTAATAATATTTCCTTTTTATTATTAATTGATTTAAGTGTTTACCTTTTAATCCTTTGTATGCTTGCTTGAAAAAGATTTGCTATTGGAAAGCAAAGGTTTTCATGGATTCTTTGAAGCAAGAATTTTAAACTTTTGAAGTTGTTGGTTCTTTGGTTCTGAGAAAGAAGAATTGCAAAAAATAACTGGAGGATAAAGAAGCGGAACATGTATTGTAGGTAATGTTGGAAGGAGGAGATGGAAGAACTTAATAATGAAGGCTCTGTATAATGGTTCGAAGGAGGATCCACTATAAAAGGCTTTCACAACATCGATGGCAAGTTGTGTAGCCTGAACCACTGGATGATAAGGGTCTAAACTATTTTTTGGTTGGTTTAGTTGGACTACTATGTTGAAGTAGCAAGGAACGTGCGAAAAACATAGCTAACGGGAAGTGAAAGTATGGGATGTCGATACGAGATCGCGTTTATATTTTTATCTCTTGCTATATACTCATCGGTCAGATGAAAAAGATTGTCAAGACGTGCACTTCCTAGAAACAGCATACCAATGCAAGTCACTGTCAATAAGAGAATGCTTTGTGTACAGTTGGTGCGCTTTGTAGGTTTTGATAGCCTACAACCTCGATACTAGAACGGATTACTTCGATGTCGAATAAAGAACACACCCTAGCAGAATATATGATCGACAGAGAAAGAAAGAAAAAGAGCACAAGATGATAAAACCTAATCGAATGATTAGTATTGAAAGAATGAAGTGTTCAATCCCCTCCCCCCTTACCTCCTTTTATAGAGATGAGGGGGGAGAATAAACCCTAAAACACATGGGCTGGACTTGGGACACAAGTTAGCCCACGAAAACTTAACACTTGACTACCCTAGACTTTTGCTAAAATAAAGACTAAACACAACAATTTCCACCTTAGGCTTTATATTAGCCTACACCAACATTCAGCAACTCCAAGCAATGTTGTAACTTGAGTCCAGGTACCACCTTCGTCAAGGCATCCGCAGCATTGTGTTCAGTACCCACCTTCAGAACTTTAACCGTCTTTGCTTCTAAGACCTCTCTGATAAAGTGATAACGTACATTGATGTGCTTAGTCCTTTCATGAAAAACATGATTCCGCGATAAGTGAATCGCGCCCTGATTATCACAATTAACTGCCATAAGTGTTAAGCTCTACGCCTAACTCTTCCAAGAGTCCCCTAGCCCTAATAGCGTCTCACTCCTCCGTAAGAGCCATATACTCCGCCTCTGTAGTTTTCAAAAATAAAAAGTTTCTTATTTTCAGGTTATTTAGCTTTTTCAAAAATAAGTTTTCAAAAATAAAAAGTTTTGCAAAAAGGGTGGCCACAGGGTTTGAACCTGTGACCTCCCCTTTAGCATACACACGCCTCAACACCACACACACTAAACCAGCTGCCCTTGGGACTTTTTCATATATGCTTTGCAAAATTAATTAGTTATAGACATTTTAGTGTATTGCTTATATTCGTCTTATTTACTTAATATCTGCTTATTCTTCAGCCAATCTCTGTTTTAATTTTCATAGATTCTAATCAGTAACAAGCACTTTTCATAATTTTTATAGAATTTTTAGAATAAGTTGAGTATTTTTAATTAATTTTCTAGATTAAATTAGTTTTTAATTCATAATAAATAAAATAAAAATCAAAAAAATATAATTCTTTTTCTGAAAATTATTTTTAGTCATTTAGGATTTTTAGAATTTAAATTTGAGTTTGTAAGGTTAAAATTTGAATTATTTGCTTATATGTCGCGTTTTAGAATTTCCGTTAACGTTTTACTTAAAATCTTTAAATTGCCTTATAGTTCTTGCCTTTAGTTGCTTTTGTGTTTAATTTTTAGAAGTAGAATCAAAATTCAAAATATTTGACATTCAAGCATCAAACAAAATACTTTTGTGAAATTCAAATTCACCTTTTGTCGGGATACGACATCTGGGAGATATAAAATTGTTTGTCCTCAAGCAATTTTCTTATCAAACGGGATACTTACTATACTATAATTAGTTTGAGATATTTAGGATATATATTTAATTATATATAGAATATTGGATTCAATTCAAAATTTGGCGCCGCAGCGAGGATAGGTGTAAGATTTTTTCGCGAATATTTGAAGTTAGGCCTTGAGATCTTCCTCGTGAAGTTATCGTTTATAATTTTCTATTTTCTTTTATAAAAACATAAAAATACAAAAATATTTTGCTTTCAATTTATTTTTATAAAATACCAAAAAAATTGAAAAACATAAAAATCAACCGTTGTGTCACTTGTGAAAACGTCCACCTTAATTTACAAAACTTTAAGAGCGTTTAAGAGGGTCGAAAATGTATATAGGTCTAAATAATTAGAATCCCAACGCACTTCGACCCGAACGGAAAGGTTTTTAAAACGCTTCCCTTAAACACACCGCATCCTTACCTCCGCTTCTTGGTGCATTTATCTAGAGAGCTAAAAAACCTGTATACTTGTTTGATTATTCGGGTTACAAAAATATTTTCGTTCCATCTTATTTTTCTTATCTTGTTTTTAGTGCATGAGGACTCACTCTACTACTTCTATTCTATTTTCTCCGCTTAGAGACCCCGAAAGTCTTATTCGACGAAGGAATTTTAGTGAACCGTCATCTCTTTTCGACTTTGAAGGAAGTTATGGCAGCATTCCTATAATAAACAGGACTCGTCCTCCTGCAGGCCCCCTCCTCCTAATAACATGCCACCTCCGATGGTGAGTACCTATACGGTCAGCTCCCCGATCGATGAGGAGTTTTTGTTGCCAACCAGGCATACATGACGGGGCAGACCAAATGCCCTGATTCCAATTCAAGGCTACGGATTTTGGCTTCATCATCATTACATGATACACAAGTTCCAATACATTGCCAATTTCACGGATAATCGCGCGACGATGACAATAGACATATTGATAAATTCTTGCAAATTACACACATAATAAACAAAATGGGTCTCCGATTGACGCACCTTACACTTGTCCTTTTTCCATATTCCTTGACGCATCATGCTATCGTGTTGTATGATCGCCTCCAAGAATTCCATCCACTCTTTATCGACGATAAGAGAGGAAATTTCTCTCGAAATTCTTTCCTCCTTCCATGTGACTAAGTTAATGAAACGAGATCACGAAATTGAGAAAAAACCGCGCATCGAATCGATATTCAAGCATGGAGCGTTATAAATATGTCCCATAGAACTTGTCCTAGCCCATAACAATGCTTTGTTACACAAATTGATACTTTTTATAAAGTTTGACATTAACTCATCGGGACAACCATCAGCTGCTGCGGCGGGCGGAAACTTTTATGCAAAAGACAACAGAAGAATGTTACAATTGATCGAAGAACATGACCCGCTACACCACAACCATTGGGACTCTTTAGGCAACTCGAGATGAGACGACTAGAACTATCTCGTTCTACTACTACTCACCGAGAGTCCCAAGTTGTATCGAAACAATTAGAATAAAAAGAATAAAGAATATTATAGAAATGAGTGAAACAAATACCAAACGTCAAATCCTGTTAATAGAAATGTGAGACTTATGGTGGTCCTCATTCTTTTACCGAGTGCCCAGCCGTCGGTGGCTACACTCAAGAGGTCGTTTACGCTACTACATGAAACCAAAATTTGGGGGGTAATTCCTACCAACCACAAGGTAACCATAATTTGCTTAGCTATCATTCGAATAATTACCTCGGACCACCCGGTTTCAATCAACCGAATAATCAAAACCGATACAATCAAAATCAAAATCAAGGGAATTTTCAAGCCTCGAATTATCAAGCTCCGAACAATCAAGGAAGAGGGCAAAATTTCAATCAAGGAAACAATAATTATCAAGCTCCGAATTTTCAAGCTCCGAACTATCAAGCTCAAGTTGGACATTCGAACGAGTTAACAAGCTACATGAAGAGTAATGAAGCTACATTAAGAGCAATGTAAACTAAAATGACGAACATGAAAACGGAATTGCGAAATGAGTTCAAATCTACGATTGATGCAAGAACCAATAAAATAGAAAATCAAAACAATCAAATAATGAACATATTAACTAATATGCAAAATCAAAATTCCTCAGGTTCGGGATCACTTCCTAGTAATACCATTGCTAACCCGAGAGGTGACGTGAAAGCTATTACCACCCGAAGTGGTGTTGCTTATGATGGACCTACGATTCCACCTACTCCTTCTCCTCTCCCGAAGGAAGTGGAACGTGAAACCGAGGCAACAAAGGACAAGGTGCAAAATACAAGTTTAGGAAGTACCGCACACGTCCAACCTCTGTTGTCCAAGACCCAATTCCAGAGCCCGAAGTTGCTCCAAAACCTAAACCTAAACCGTCAATACCTTATCCTTCGAGGCTTAATGACCAAAAGCTCCGTGAAAAAGCTAATAATCAAATGTTGAAGTTCCTTCAAATCTTTCAAAGATTACACTTTGATATTAGCTTCACGGATGCTCTTCTTCGAATGCCAGAATTTGCTTCTATGTATAAGATCATCTAAGTAATCAAGAAAGATTGTTTGAATTAGCAAGATTACTCCGTTAAATGAAAAATGTTCGCGGTGCTACTAAAAAGTGCCTAAAAAATTTGGAGACCCCGGCAAGTTTACTAGATCCTTGTGATTTACAGAGCTAGATGATGCTTAGCCTTGGCCCGATCAGGCGCTACATAATCTAATGCCCTTATCCGTATGGAAGACATTTTGCTCCCGTAACTCAATTGACATGCATACACTCGAACAGATTCGCAGGAACCCCGATCGTCGTATCACTCCGAAAGGAGTTGCCGAAGATGTATTTGTAAAAGTAGAAGTTTTATGTCCTCTGGCCGACTTTGTTGTAGTATATTAAGATGTTGATCCTCGTTCCCCCTCAATCCATCAGGGAGACCTATCTTGAGACGCAAGAGCTTTAATGATGTTATAGGTGAAAAATAACTCTACAGTCGATATGAGGCCATTAACTTTAAGGTTAGGCAATCTTTGAGAGACCCCGTATTTACGAAATGATTTAATCAAAGTCAATGATCATAGACGTTGCTTGTGAGGAGTATGCTCAAGAAGTGCTCGGATTTTCGGATAGTTCGTCAAGTGGCAATCCCACTCCTTCGGACCCTATCATCGCTTCTTCTTCCCCCTTGTTCACTCTTTTTGAAGGAGGAGATTTCATTGAGACTTTTTACGTACCCCGGAAGAGCTTTCTAATTTAATAACTATTATTACGACACGTACTGGAGGGAACATTCTTTAACCTTGAAAAATTGTTAAATGAAGGACCCGTCTCTTACTCTCCCATCCGATTAAAATGACGAACTTAAGCAGAGTTGATGTTACTTTAAAACTAAGCCTCAATCGAAGAACCATCGAAACTTACTTAAAGCATTTTATACTTCTCATATTAGAAAAATCCATTTTTTAGAAAGCTCCGATAAATTAACCCGTTATAATTTCTAAAGAATTAAAAGAAGAAGAAAAAGTCGCCCTTTTAAAAGTTCTTAAGTCACACAAACGGGCCATCGCATGGAAAATTTCCGACATAAAGGGTAATGACCCTAGTTTTTGTACTCACAAGATCTTAATGAAAGACGACTATTCAAACAGCAGTTTTCAACATCAAAGAATGGTGAATCCAAAAATTCACGAGGTTGTCAAAAAGGAAGTTATCAAACTCCTTGATGCCGGGTTGATCTACCCCATTTCTGATAGCCCGTGGGTGAGCCCCGTTCATTGTATGTCTAAGAAGGGTGGAATGACCTTAATTGAAAATAAAGATAATGAGTTAATACCTACGAGATTAGTTACGGGATGGCGTGTATGCATTGACTACTGAAAGTTAAATGATGCCACCTGTAAAGATCATTTCCTGTTGCCTTTTATGAACCAGATGCTCGAACGATTAGCGGGGAATGAATATTATTGCTTCTTAGATGGTTTCTTGGGATACTTTCAAATACCTATAGACCCGCAAGATCCAAGAAAAGACTACTTTACTTGCCCTTATGGATAATTAAAAAACATTTGCCTACCGACGCATCCTTTCGGCTTATGTAATCTCAAGCACGTTCCCAAGGTGCATGATGGCCATTTTCCTCGATATATCGAAGGAAACAATGAAGTCTTTATGGACGATTCTTTAGTCTTTTTTCGGATTCTTTTCTATCAAAGCCTCTCCCAAGATAGACAAAATGCTAAAAAGGTGCGAAGAACACTACTAGTTCTAAATTGAAAAAAGAAATGTCATTTCATGTTAAAGAAGCATCATTTTAGGGTCTAAGATTTCAAAAGCCCGACTGAGATGACAAGAGCTAAGGTTGATGTTATAGCTAAACTCCCTCATCTGACTTCCGTCAAAGGCATTCGTAGTTTCTTAGGTCACGTCGGGTTTTACCGTCGATTTATTAAAGATTTTTCTTAAATCGCCCGGCCGAACCCCATCTTCTTGAAAAGGAAATACCGTTTATCTTCTCGAACGAATGTATTGAATCATTTTAATCTACTTAAGAAGAAGTTAACCGAAGCCAGCCGTTTTAGGTTAACCCCCGATTGAACCTACCAATTGAAATTATGTGCGACGCTAGTGATTACGCGGTAGGTGCAGTCTTAGGGCAATGAAAGACCAAATATTTTCAGCCTATACACTATGCAAGTAAGACCATGACGGATGCTCAAGCACATTACACGACTACAGAAAAAGAATTATTAGTCGTTGTATATGCTTTCGAGAAATTCCGGCCTTACTTAGTCTTATCGAAGACCATAGTGAATACAGACCACTCGGCTCTTAAGTATCTTCTCGCTAAGCAAGATGCTAAACCGAGATTGCTCCGGTGGATTATCCTACTCCAAGAATTCAATGTTATTATTCGTGATAAAAAAAAGAGCGGAGAATCTCGCGGCCGACCACTTATCAAGACTAGAAAATCTCCATCAAAATGATCTCGAGAAAAAGGAAATTACGGAAACATTTCCTCTCGAGACACTTAGGATGGTTACATTTCGTGGTGATTCGAGTACCCCATGGTTTGCCGACATTGCAAATTACCATGCGGGGAATTTTATTATGAAAGGGATGTCGTCCCAACAAAAGAATAAATTCTTTAAAGACGTTAAGCATTATTTTTGGGATAACCCATATTTGTTTAAGATTTGTGCGGATCAAGTGATTCGGCGGTGTGTTTATGGCCAAGAAGCTGTTGATATCCTCACAGCTTGCCATAATGGTCCCACCGAAGGACATCATGGTGCCAACTACACCGCCAAGAAAGTTTTTGACTCAGGATTCTTTTGGCCTACCATTACTGTGATGCCCATGACTTGGTCACATGCTGTGACGCTTGTCAACGTCAGGGAAAAATCTCGCCACGTGATGAAATGCCTTAAAATGCTATTCAAGTTTGCGAGATCTTTGACGTGTGGGGTATCGATTTCATAGGCCGGTTCCCGTCTTCACGAGGGAACAAATATATACTCGTGGGTATCGATTACTTGTTCCGAAATATGTTGAACAAAGCCTCCCCACCAATGAACGCCTGTTGTTTTTACAAAATTTTTAAAATCTCTCCTGCCGTCCGATTTGTACCCCGCTCTGCAATCTTAGTGATCACACGTAACCCATTTTTGCAATGACCAGTTCGCAAAGGTCATGCTTAAATACGGAGTTACTCACCGTCACTCCACCGTGTATCACCTACAAACAAGTAGGCAAGTTGAGGTTTCAAATCGTGGTTTGAAACGCATTCTGGAAAGGACTGTAGGCGAAAACCGTGCTTCTTGGTCCGATAAGTTAGGTGATGCATTATAGGCCTTTTGTACCGCTTTCAAAACACCCATCAGGTGCACTCCTTATAAGCTCGTGTACGGAAAGGCTTGCCATTTTCCTATCGAGCTAGAACACAAGGCCTATTGGGCCTTAAAACATTGTAATTTTGACCTTAAGACCGTGGGTGATCACCGAAAGGTTTAAATAAATGAATTAAATGAACTCTGTGATCAAGCTTACGAGAACTCTTTAATCTACAAAGAGAAAGCGAAGAAGATTCATGACTCAAAGATCAAGAACCGCGTTTTCAACGTTGGTGATCGAGTCCTCCTCTTCAATTCTCGATTAAAGATTTTCTCGGGCAAGCTTAAGACCCGCTGGACTGGACCATTCACCGTTACCCAAGTATTCCCTTATGGCACCATCGAGTTATCTCAAACCGACGGGCCAAACTTCAAGGTGAATGGTCATAGACTTAAGCATTATTTTGGAGGGGACATACCAACGCTGGTTTCCCCGGATCTCCAAACTTTCCGCATGGACCATTAAATTTGGGGATCGAGTCAGGCTCGTGACTCGGTTAACAAAAACAAGCGCTTCGCGGGTGGCAACCCATGCTTATCCTTAGTACTAGTATGTTTATTTAATAAGTGTGATGTGAGGAAGCTCGCCTCTTCCTTTCTCGTGTTTTGTGGTTTATGTCCAGGATTGCCTGGATTTTGAAGACTCTCGTGCTCGTGGTTTTGTCCATCATCCACTCGATCTTCAATCCTTTGCATGCTTATATATGGGAATCCGATATCCTAGATCTTATTGATTTAACGTTTATCTATTAGCATACTTAATAAATGACTTTAGATTTGCGTAGAGACCCCTTAATATTTGGATTATGCCTTGAAATTAGTATGGGGGTGACAGTCTCACATTGAGGACAATGTGTAGTTCTAGTATGGGGGATCTTTCGATTCGATCTTACTTGCATTTGCCTTGTCTTCACGTAACCCTGTTTTTCCACCAAAATAGCAAAAATATGCCAAAATTAAAAAAAAAAGTGTTTTGACACGATGTTTTGTCTTTTTAAGGAATAAATTTTGACTTGATAGTGCATGTTGCACTCTAGCTTGCCCCTTAACTTATATAAATTTAAGCTTTTGCTAGTCTTTTATACAAGGAGCTTTAAAACGCGAATTCTAGCTCGAAAAAGCCAAGAGTTTGCAAGTTTCCATAATAGACTTTAAATATGCAAAGCTTAATTCATTAGACTAAGTATTCGCAGTTCTTTTTATTAAAGATTTTAAATTTGTGAAGAACGAGAAATGATAGAGTTTTATATAAGTTAGATGCTAAACATAGAGTAGTTGGATCTCTTTTAAGCTCATAGAGGTTAATTGTGGCTTTTTGCTCCCATCAGATTAATAAAGTTTATATAATTGTTGAATAAATAAAGTTGCTTTAGGTTTGTGCGATTCTTAGTTTAAGTCACTTCGTAGAGATTCCTTCTGGTGCAAGTAAGGTACACATCAAGGTCTTGTCAGTGTTGTGGGGAAATAGGCTACCGATTCTTGACGGCTCGCTACCGTTGTCTAGGTAGTTAAAAGACCACAGGACTTGAAATTTGGCTATGATAATTATGTAATAAACCGAAGCTGAAATAAGACCATTACCTCTTGCCGGCTCACAACCGATGTGGTAGTCGTTTAAAGGGTAGAGGTAATAATAATAATAATAAAAACTTTGGGCTGATAAAAGTTTACTGCCTCTTGCCGGCTCACAACCGATGTGGCAGTCTTCTAAATAAGGCACATAGTAATAATCCGAGACTGATAAAAGTTTGTTGCATCTTACCGGCTCACAACCGATGTTGCAGCCATCAAAAAGGTAGAGGTCATCGAGGTCGAAATAAGACTCATGGACCATGGTCGGCTGGCATACCGATATGGCAGTTGTTTAAAGGACCAAGGTTGAATAATGTTGTAATAATAATAATAATAATAAAGCCAAATTTTGACTCTGAGGTTATCTAAAAAGGATAACCCCTAAATCATGCGAAATTAGAACCTTAATGTGGACCTTATTCTCACCATATCGTCTCTTTAGGAAAGGATTTCAAACTAATTATGGTCTAAACCAGGTTTACTTTATGTGAATAAGACATTAATTTATTTGTCATGAATAATAATAATAATAATAAGAGCTTTAAAGGATCAAAGAATAAGGGAGCGGAAAGTAGATATGCATTCACAATTAGCATTTATAAGTAGTGTTAGCATATTAACTTGTATTTAACAATGATTTTGTTTTTAAGCTTGGTTTGGGGTGGGCAAAAAATCAAGGACGATGAATTTATCCTTTTAGCGTTCTTGTTCCGTGATCCTTAAAGTTATGATATGTATGAATAATAATTATAAATGCATAAAATTGGTAAAACGGGGAGCTTTTCAAAACTAGTGATTTCTTAATCCCCTTAGATAAACACTTAGCTACTTTTCGAGGTAATTAGTCTAAGGGGGTTGAAATTTTTAGTTTTCTAAGTATGTTTATGACATTGCGTGAGGACACGGCAATAGCTTAGTATGGGGGATTTTAGTATGTGCTTAAATACACATACCTTTTACCTAATAAAACGAGCTAAAAAGACCAATAATGACCAATAATTCATGAAAAATACATTGTATATCTGTGTTTTGTCAAATGTAATGTGCATGTATCAGATATCAACAAAAGGGCAAAAACAAGGCAAAACCAGACAAAAATCGAGCACGAGACTGGAAAAAGCATGAAAAGACGAAGCCGAAGGCATACTTATCTCAAGTCCAAACCAAATCCATTCTCGTTAATCCTTTAAACCCAAAAATCCGTTAGTCCCTATCTTAATTCAATGTTAGTCCTTAAAGCTAACACCCATTACCCATTTTAACCCCCGTTAACCCATAACAAATAAACCAAAAACAACCTTTACCCAGCCCAAAGTAAATATAAGACTCGAAGGTCAAACACACTCCCAACCTAGTCAAACAATAAAATTAAACTGCGTTTACTGTTTATCTTTTTCCTCCCAAACCCACCATTTTTCACTGCAACATAAAACCAGGGTAAAGCCAATTAACCTACATCACCCACGTACTAAATCCTTCTAGAAGAACTTGGCCAACACGCTTAAAGCATGGCTCCTCACAAGAATGACACGCTGGCAATCCTGAAGCCAATCATTGGTTGATGGGACATGGAGGTCAAATGGAGGGCTCAGATTATTCAGAGATTAAGGCGGTTTGGAATGGATGGCTTGGATGAGGCTTACATTATCCTCACACAACAAACACAAGAAGCACAAGCTCCTCTCACTCTCTAGCTATAAATAGAATATGATTCTATTTATTTTAGGTCATTAGATTTTAGGATTAGTTAGGTTTATTTTTCAGTCTTATTTACTGCTTATTTCATTTTAATGTATTTACTTTTTCAAGAAATGTAACTTTAAAGTTTTAATGAAATACAAGTTTACAAGTTTTATGTTCCTGTCACTTTAATCCTGTCTTTATTTTGATGAAATTTAAGCTTTAATCAGTTTATAAATCCTGTGTTTCTATTCCATTAATTCTCCCAAAAATCACCAGAGCTTATTAGATGAAAAGCCAGACCTGGAAGGGCTTTAAAGACAATACCAGCTTATGATAAATAAGCTGGAGCTTAGTAGATAAGCTCTCTAAGAGCAAACTCACCCTTGTTTTGTGCAAAGGGAATTGTAAGTTCAAAATCTCTTTTACAGCTTTATTTTCTGTCATTGCTTATTTTTGCTTATTAAACTGTTTAATCTCGCTTGTTACTGCTTTTATATGTTGCTTATTGCTTATTCATGTTTGTTAATGTTTAGATCTTACTTTTTTATGATTTTAAAGAAAACTGCTTGTTTTATGTCTTAATCTGCTTAATCTAGTTGCTTATTGCAAATGCTTTTTGAAGGATGATATTTGCTTATTAAGTCACAATTTATTTAGTTTATAATATGTTTTCAAAATCCTAAGGTTAAATTTGTCTTAATCAAGCTTAAAATGCATGTTTAGATTTTAAAGGGGTGTTTGGGTAAAGAGTTTAAAATGGGTTAAAAGTGTTGTAACTTGCTTTTGGTTCTTAAGTCAGACTCCATAAGTTCTAATAAATTCTTATTAGTAGTTTTAATAAGTTTAGATTAAGTTTTGTTAAGTTTTCTAGTTGTTTTATTAAAACCTCAAATCTGTCATTTTTAAAAGTGGTTCTAAGTGCTTGTTTGCTGAATTTGTAAAATAAATAAGTGTGATAATTAAACTCATGATGAGTCTTAATTAAATCTTTGCACATCTGTTTTTAAGTCAAAGGAATGTGGAAAAATCCTTTTGTTAAAACAGTCAAACAGTAGTAGTGTTTTAGGAGTCCTTATGTGCAGAACTTTAGAAGATCCATTCCTAGCTTAGACTAGGTAGATTTTTGCTTCTCTTAGCTTATTTATATGTGTTCTTAATCTGTTTAGGCTTTAAGCCTTTTAGTTTGCTTTTTAAGACTTAGTTTTTAAGATTTAATAAGTGTTTAAAAGTCCAAAAAGCCAAGTTCATCATGATGCATGATGTCTGATATATTCAGATTTTTTTAGCTTATTTAGTAGTCTAATTAGCTTAATTCCTGTTTCTATTTGCTTAATGATTAATTATCTAAATCTGTTTTTAAGTTTTAGCTTCTTAATTTTGCTTAATGAGTCTTATCTTTAAGTTTTAAAATCTGTCTTTCATCTAAAAAGCCAAAAATAAGTGGTGTATTCTGTCTTTTTTATAACCCTTTTCTAGTTTATGTGTTTAGCTTATTTCCTTAAGTTTATCTTATTTTTATTCTTTAATTAGGATTCTAGACCTGTTTTAAGTTTTTAGCTTAATCTATTTGCTTATTTGTCATGTAGCTTAGCTTAAAGTTAGTCATAGGTCCTTTTAGTTGCTTATTTTGAGTAAACTGTCTAAATTACATTTATTTGATTTTCAGCTTATTCTGTTTGCTGATTTTTAGTCTTATTTGCTTATTAGGTCCAGGAGTTAGTCTGTCTTTAGCTTTTTAAGTTTCAAATTAGCTCATTAAGTCCTTTAATTCAAGTAGTTATAGCTTATTAAGTCTTTAGTCATAATTTTCTAAAACTGTCATTTTCAAATGCTTTTTACTAGCTTATTAATTAGTTCTAGCTATAAGTCCCTTTATTAAATGTGCTTATTTTTACCTATTCTTTAGCTTTTTCAAATAAAAAAATAAAAAAATGTTTTATTAAAAATGGTGGCCATAGGTTTCGAACCTCCGACCTCCCCTTCACACCCCCAACGATTTAATACACACTCTCACTGCCAACTGCCCTTGGGTCTTTTTTGTTAATTACCTTGCATCATTTAATTTATATAGTAACTTTTTAGTTTATGCTTAGTAGGCTTATATTGCTTATTTATCAGCTTATTAGTATAGCTTATTTCCAGTTCTTATTTTTCTTCGATTAGTTATAGCTTAAAGTATTTTTAGTAATTTTCTTGGATTTTTTTAAATTAGTTTAATATTTTTAATATTTTATTTAGATTAAATCTGTTTTTAATTCATAAGAAATTAAATAAAAATTAAAAAAATGCAATTATTTTTTCTAAAATTATTTTCAGTCATTTAGGATTTATAAAAAAAATTAAAATATTTTTAGGGTTAAATTTTGATAATTTAGGTTTTAAGTCGCGTTTTTTTAAATTCCCGTTATCGTTTTAATGCTTAATGTTTTAATTGCCTATATTGCTTAAATGTTTGTGCTTTTATTTACTTTCCATTTTTGTTATTGGAATTATAATTCAAAATCAAATCTTTAATGACATTCAAGCTCGATTTCCGACATAACCGTGAATTTCTATTCACCTCTCACCGAGAAGAACGATACCCATGTTGAATACTTATTATTCTTTCCTAAGAGTAATTTGTATGATACTAATCTAGGATATGAATGCGTATAATTGGTTTACTATTTGAGATGATTTCAACAGTGTTTCACCTTTACTAATATGAATATGTCTCTAAAAACATGTTTGGGGAGTTGAGGGGAAATGTTGCCGAAATTTTCTCAAATAGTAAATTAGTTATACGCATTCATATATGAGACGAATCATTTAAAGAGTGGGTTAGGATTATCTTCCATAGTTGCACTAGGTGAACAAAACATCTCGTATTCCTCGTTTGAATGTGTTTAATTAAGTTGCATATAATAACTAATTATATCGTTAAAACACAGTTATGGTAATTGATAAGAGTTGGACAAGTTTAGGGAAACATGAAAAAGCATTTTATATCGGTCTTAAGAAATTCGTCAATGATTGCAAGCCGTTAGTGGATAGTGTCGGGAATATAAGATGTCCTTGCAAGTCTTGTCGTCTAGTATTGTGGGTATCTATCAAACACCTTTCAGACCATATTTCAATCCATGGGTTTGACCCAAGTTATAAAACATGGATTCACCACGGTAAACCGGATCTTCCTCCGCCATCGCCAGTAATAGATAACACAAGACAACCTCAGATGAGTGACATGACAGCGTGCCTTAATGATCTTAACTATATTCCTCTGAATAATGAACAAAATGTGCTAACTTAAGGAGATATTGGTGAGACAAGTAACGACCCGACTCAAGCTAAACGTAACGAGTTCGAAGAGTTATATTTCAGCGCCAACGAGGAGTTGTACCCCAGTTGTGACTATGTGACTCGATTAGACTTTATGGCAAAGTTTACCTATTTAAAAGTTAAAGGTAAATTGACCGATTCTATATTTAATAAAATGCTAGAGTTTTTCCAAAATGTATTTCCCACCGCTAAAGGATACAAGCTCCCACCGTCATACTATGCAATAAATAATACATTTAAAATGATCGGGTTAGGGTACGAGTCGATACATGCTTGTGTAAACGATTGCTTCTTGTTTCAGGGTGACACTAACAAAGATGTGCATTTCTGTCCAGTGTGTAAAACGAGTAGATGGAAAGATAGTAACACACCGGGGAAGAAAGTTCCTAAGAAGGTGTTGCGTTACTTTCCGATCATTCCTAGACTACAACGTTTGTACAAGTCTAGTCACATTGCAAAGGAAATGACTTGGCATGCTACTGGGAAGTGTACGGAGCCCGATAAGATGAAACACCCGGTTGATGGTAGAGCATGGAAGAACTTTGACACCAAGTATCTAGATTTTGCTGAAGAACCAATAAATGTTCAATTAGGGTTGGCTGCTAATGGTATCTTGAACATTTTGTTAATGAATGACAAATCTAAAGACACCGCCAAGGCAAGACAAGACTTGAAAAGGCTGGGAATTCGAAGTGGCTTATGGCTGAGCCAAAACAAAAACGAGAAGTGCTCGAAGCCTCAGGCTGCGTATTCTTTCACACCAGAGGATAGAAAAAAGTTTTGTCAATTCATCAAAGGAGCTAAACTACCAAATGGGGTTGGATCCAACTTCAAGCACAAAGTCACTAATAATGAAACCAATATAACAGGCCTGCAGTCTCATGACTGTCATATAATGATGCAACGTTTACTTCCTTACGAACTTCAACAATACTTGCCCCCAGACGTTGCAAAACCACTAATCGAGCTATGTTTATTCTTTAAGCAAATCTGCTCTCAAACTTTGATTGTGAATGACATGTTGAAAGCTCAGAGCAAGGTAATCGATATTTTGTGCAATCTCGAGCTCATATATCCTCCTGATTTCTTTCACATTATGATTCACTTGGTTATCCATTTACCTCTATAGGCCATTAACGGTGGGCCTATTCGCCCATGGTGGATGTATCCATTTGAAAGATTCATGAAGAAGCTAAAAAATTATGTATGAAATAAAGCTAAGTCGGAAGGTTCGATTGCGGAGGGTTATGTTGCAGAAGAAGCATTGACTTTCTGTTCTCATTATTTTTGAGATGTTACCATGAAATTTAATCATCCCGATCGTAATGTGGATTGCCCTCCTCCAACGTGTCAGTTTCAGGTGTTCAAATCACTATGTAAATCGATTGGTTTACAGTCGGTTATTCGGATTGATCACCAAGAATTAAAGAAAGTGATATGGTATGTACTTCACAACAGTCCTAAAATCGACACGTACCGGGCCAAGTTCAAGAGGTACACATTTTTTTAACTTCCTTTTCTTAAATTATCTTTTTGATGACTTATTCTAACACCATGAACATTTTTCAGTGAATTTCCTGAAAAAAGAATTCCCCGACTAGTTTGGGAAGCAGGTAAACTTAGACTTATTATGTGTATTTAACTGTAAAAATAACGACATCATATTTTGTGTTCTCTATCTGATCATATATCTTCTTCATAGATCCGTCAATGTCACGTAGACAATGACCCTGGTGTTAGCGAAAGCAGCAAGTTATTCACTTTGGCTTATGGACCATCACATTCTCCAATCTCAGTCAACTCTTGTGTCGTCAACGGTGTGAGGTTTGTCGTGCACAACCGCGATGAACTTCGCACAACTCAAAACAGAGGCATTTGTTCGCCTAGTCCTGACGGAGAAATGTATTATGGTCAGCTTGAACAAATCCTTGAGTTTTCGTATTTTTCGTTCAAAACTATGTTGTTCCAAGTTAAGTGGTTCGACACTAGCAACAAAGGATGTATCCAAAATTTTGTCATTAGAAAAAACATAACACAAATCAAGGCAAATGGTGAGGCGTTTAAAAATGATCAATACATTCTCGCAACACAAGTCAAACTATGCTTCTACCTTGAAGATATGGCCAGACAACCACTCGGTTAGAAGGTTGTCGAACATGTGAGTCATAAAAAGTTTTTAAACGGGGGTGTCATCATGGTAGAGGACGACCCTGATGTTATACATGTCGACAACTCATCTGATCTTTCACTTTCTACTAGATTGAATGACTTGGAAATTGTGGCCTTGCATATACATGTTCAATCAATATATGTTGACGCGCCACCAGATATCATTGATGTTGATAAAGATGATGATATTATTGATGAGGAAGACCCCATTCCTTATGATTTAGCAGATTCTGATGATGAAGACCTCATCAACCTTGATATTGATGATGGTGTAAATGTTGTTTATTCTAGTGAAGAAGAAGATTGATCTTTAGTTGTAACTTGTAAAAGACACTTATATATTTGAATGAATGAATGAAACTGTTGTGGATTGTTTAAATGTGTATATTTATTTGGATGTGTATGTATTTGGATGTGTGCATGCTTTTATTATTTTGTTCATGAATTTCTATATGTTATCCTAATGCTACTTGTACAGATGGTATATGCTTAAATACAAATACCTTTTACCTAATAAAATGAGCTAAAAAGACCAATAATTCATGAAAAATACATTGTATATCTGTGTTTTGTCAAATGTACTGTGCAGGTATCGGATATCGACAAAAGGGCAAAAACAAGGCAAAATCAGACAAAAACCGAGCACGAGAATGGAAAAAGCGTGAAAAGACAAAGCTGAAGGCATACTTATCTCAAGTCCAAACCAAATCCAATCCCGTTAATCCTTTAAACCCAAAAATCCGTTAGTCCCTATCTTATTTCAATGTTAGTCCTTAAAGCTAACACCCATTACCCATTTTAACCCCCGTTAACCCATAACAAAAAAACCAAAAACAACCTTTACCTGGCCCAAAGTAAATATAAGACTCGAAGGTCAAAACCACTCCCAACCCAGTCAAACAATAAAATTAAAATGCATTTACTGTTTATCTTTTTCCTCCCAAACCTGCCATTTTTCACTGCAACATAAAACCAGGGTAGAGCCAATTAACCCACATCACCCACGCACTAAATCCTTCTAGAAGAACTTGGCCAAGACACTTAAAGCATGACTCCTCACAAGAATGACACGCTGGCAATCCTGAAGCCAATCATTGGTTGATGGGACGTGGAGGTCAAATGGAGGGCTTAGATTATTCAGAGATTAAGGCGGTTAGGAATGTATAGCATGGATGAGGCTTACATTCTCCTCACACAACAAACACAAGAAGCACAAGCTCCTCCCACTCTTTGGCTATAAATAAAATAGGATTCTCTTTATTTTAGGTCATTAGATTTTAGGATTAATTAGGTATATTTTTCAGTCTTATTTACTGCTTATTTTAGCTTATTTCATTTTAATGTATTTACTTTTTCAAGCAATGTAACTTTAAAGTTTTAATGAAATATAAGTTTACACGTTTTATGTTCCTATCACTTTAATCCTGTCTTTATTTTGATGAAATTTAAGCTTTAATCAGTTTACAAGTGAGTTTATAAATGCTGTGTTTTTGTTCCATTAATTCTCCCAAAAATCACCATAACTTATTGGATGAAAAGCCAGACCTGGAAGGGCTTTTAAGACAATACTAGCTTATCATAGATAAGCTGGAGCTTAGTAGATAAGCTCTCTAAAAGCAAACTTACCCTTGTTTTGTGCAAAGGGAATTGTAAGTTCAAAATCTCTTTTACAACTTTATTTTCTGTCAATGCTTATTTCTGCTTATTAAACTGCTTAATCATGCTTGTTCATGTTTGCTAATGTTTAGATCTCACTTTTTTATGATTTTAAAGAAAACTGCTTGTTTTATGTCTTAATCTGCTTAATCTAGTTGCTTATTGCTAAGTGCTTTTTGAAGGATGATATGTGCTTATTAAGCCACAATTTATTTAGTTTATAATCTGTTTTCAAAATCTTAAGGTTAAATTTGTCTTAATCAAGCTTAAAATGCATGTTTAGATTTTAAATGGGTGTTTGGGTTAATAGTTTAAAATGGGTTAAAAGTGTTGTAACCTGCTTTTGGTTCTTAAGTTAGATTCCATAAGATCTAATGAAGTCTTATTTGTAGTTTTAATAAGTTTAGATTAAGTTTTTTTAATTTTTCTGGTTGATTTATTAAAACCTCAAATCTGTCATTTTTAAAAGTGGTTCTAAGTGCTTGTTTGCTGAATTTGTAAAATAAATATTTAAAGTGTGATAATTGAACTCATGATGTGGAAAAATCCTTTTGTTAAAACAGTCAAACAGTAGTAGTGTTTTAGGAGTCCTTATGTGCAGAACTTTAAAAGATCCATTCCTAGCTTAGAGTAGGTAGATTTTTGCTTCTCTTAGCTTATTTATATGTGTTCTTAATCGGTTTAGGCTTTAAGCCTTTTAGTTTGCTTTTTAAGACTTAGTTTTTAAGTTTCAATAAGTGTCTAAAAGTCCAAAAAGCCAAGTTCATCGTGATGCATGCTGTCTAATCTATTCAGATTTTTTTAGCTTATTTAGTAGTCTAATTAGCTTAATTCCTGTTTCTATTTGCTTAATGATTAATTATCTAAATCTGTTTTTAAGTTTTAGCTTCTTAATTTTGCTTAATGAGTCTTATCTTTAAGTTTTAAAATCCGTCTTTCATCTAAAAAGCCAAAAATAAGTGGTGTATTCTGTCTTTTTTCTAACCTTTTTCTAGTTTATGTGTTTAGCTTATTTCCTTAAGTTTAGCTTATTTTTATTCTTTAAGTGGGATTCTAGACCTGTTTTAAGTTTTTAGCTTAATCTATTTGCTTATTTGTCCTGTAGCTTAGCTTAAAGTTAGTCATAGGTCCTTTTAGTTGCTTATTTTGAGTAAACTGTCTAAATTGCATTTATTTGTTTTTCAGCTTATTTTGTTTGCTGATTTTTAGTCTTATTTGCTTATTAGGTCTAGGAGTTAGTCTGTCTTTAGCTTTTTAAGTTTTGAATTAGCTCATTAAGTCCTTTAGTTCAAGTAGTTATAGCTTATTAAGTCTTTAGTCATAATTTTCTAAAACTGTCATTTTCAAATGCTTTTTACTAGCTTATTAATTAGTTCTAGCTATAAGTCCCTTTATTAAATGTGCTTATTTTTACCTATTCTTTAGCTTTTTCAAATAAAAAAATAAAAAAATGTTTTATCAAAAAGGGTGGCCATAGGTTTCGAGCCTCCGACCTCCCCTTCACACCCCCAACGATTTAATACACACTCTCACTGCCAACTGCCCTTGGGTCTTTTTTGTTAATTACCTTGCATCATTTAATTTATATAGTAACTTTTTAGTTTATGCTTAGTAGGCTTATATTGCTTATTTATCAGCTTATTCGTATAGCTTATTTCCAGTTCTTATTTTTCTTAGATTAGTTATAGCTTAAAGTATTTTTAGTAATTTTCCTGGATTTTTATAAATTAGTTTAATATTTTTAATATTTTATTTAGATTAAATCTGTTTTTAATTCATAAGAAATTAAATAAAAATAAAAAAATGCAATTATTTTTTTCTAAAATTATTTTCAGTCATTTAGGATTTATAAAAAATAAAAAAAATATTTTTAGGGTTAAATTTTGATAATTTAGGTTTTAAGTCGCGTTTTTTTGAATTCCCGTTATCGTTTTAATGCTTAATGTTTTAATTGCCTATATTGCTTAGAGTTTTGTGCTTTTATTTGCTTTCCATTTTCGTTATTGGAATTAGAATTCAAAATCAAATCTTTAATGACATTCAAGCTCGAAGTCCGACATAACCGTGAATTTCCATTCACCTCTCACCGAGGAGAACGATACCCGTGTTGATTACTTATTATTCTTTCCTAAGAGTAATTTGTATGATACTTATCTTACGTATGCGTATATGTATTTTTATAAATATATATATTATATTAAGAGGGATTTTTGAATGAACATCAAAATGGCGCCGCTGCCGGGGAGAGGTATAGCGATTTTTACAGGATTGTTTGTATTCGAGCCTTAAAGATCCTTTCCCCAAGAAAGTTTTCGTTTTATTTTATTTAAAAATACAAAAATATTTTTACACTTTTATTCTTATTTTCTTTTATTTTAATATTAAAAATAACCGTTTGTTAATTGTTGTTTCGGCTCATCTTTAGTTAACAAACTATAAGAGAGGTATAAGGAGGGTCGATCCTACGAAATTCATCCCGAAAGGAGAAGGATTTTAAAAGCCTCGCGCTTACCCGCTCCTCCGCTTCTTTGTGCGTTTTCTAGAGAGCTATCGTGCACGTTTGACTTTCGGTTACCAAAAATATTTTACTTTCTTATTTTTATTATTTCTTATTTAAAAAAAAATCTATAAAAATTCTTCGTTATCATCTTATTCGTTTAATTCTTATTCTCTTAATCTTCTTATCCGATAATTCTTCAACATGTCTTGGTTTTCAAAATGCTCGTGGTGTGGAGGTCCGTTTAACGGTGGAAATTGTCGACATTGTACAAATGTAAGTTTTGGAGACGAATTTGTCAATAATCCTGAGCCCATTTTAAATGATGAAACACCCGATTTTTCCTACCCACCTTCACAACCCTAAACATCTTCGTTAGACCAATGGCATTGTTTTCATTGTAAAGATCCGTTAGAAAGAGGTTAACGTTGTAAACGGTGTTCTTGCAAGTGATGTGGATTTGGTCTTAGTGAAGGATTATGCTTCATTTGCGCTTCAAGTAATGAAAATTCATCCATAAATGGGATAAAATAGATGAGTTACAGAATGAACTTCGTCAAATGTTGCAATCATTTTGTGAAAAGTTTCTTCAACAAAATCAGGCGGCTAGCATCGATCAATCACCTCTTCAAGAAATAAGTATCCAAGATATGGAGGATCTAAAGCAGCATTATTTAGATGAAATGTTAAGTTTAACTAATGACTTACAGATTAAAGATTATCGTAATGAGAAAATTGATATTCGTTTTAGAAGGGAATGTGAAAATATGATTGATGAGCTTAAAGGTAAATTCAATGGAATGAGTATTGAGATTAATAAAAAGAAAGAGCTTCATCGTCTAGAGCAGGTGGCTAATCTTAGTACTTATCCTTTGCAACGTTTTAAATCTTGTTGCTATGATAATGATGATGACTATGATTACGCGAAGAGTACTATTCCTTTAAATGAAATTGATTCTTAAATACCTCCGTCTATTGCAAACACACCCGTTTTGGAGCCTGAGGACTCTCTTATCATGGGGAATGAGGATCTTAGCACTATTCCTAAAATGGAATTGGACGAATTCATAAAGTCTAGTGTTGAGGACCTTGTTCCAATCCTAAGTGAGTCCGAGAATACATCTGAGAGTGATAGTGATTGTGATTTACTTTCGTGTGATGATTTTTCTCCCATTAACGTTTATGAGGAAAAATCTGTGACTTTCTCTAACCCTCTCTTCGATTCAAATGATGATTTTACTTCTAGTGATGATGAGTCACTATCCAATGTAGACGTTTTGGAAGATAATGTGAAAATTTATTCGAACCCCCTTTTCGAATTCGATGATGAATACATCTCTAGTGACGTAAGTCCTCTTTTTGATGAGGTGTTAGAGAACATCGAGAGTAAAGACTCTTATGTTTCTAACCTTGATGAGCTGACTTTGCTTGTCACACCTCTTTCCGATGCTAATGAGGATGAGTGTTTCGACCAAGAGGCGATTTTGATGAGATCGATGCTTTTCTAGATATGGATATTTCTACGGATATTGAGAACGGTTATTACGATTCAAAGTCTAGTCACACTGCAAAGGAAATGACTTGGCATGCTACTGGAAAGTGTACGGAGCCCGGTAAGATGCAACACCCGGTTGATGGTAGAGCATGGAAGGACTTTGACACCAAGTATTTGGATTTTGCTGCAGAACCAAGAAATGTTCGATTAGGGTTGGCTGCTGATGGTTTCAATCCGTTCGGCAACCTTAGTCAGTCTTACAGCATGTGGCCGGTGATACTGACAACATACAATCTGCCTCTGTGGTTATGTATGAAAGAGAGTTCTTTTATGCTGACGTTGTTAATTCCTGGCCCTAATCCCGGGCAAGGACATTGATGTGTACTTGAGGCCGTTGATTGATGACCTAAAGGTTTTATGGGCAAAGCCAGGTGTCGAGACTATAGACGTTGCTACAGGCCTTAAGTTTAATATGAGAGCGATGGTTCTATGGACCATCAATGATTTTCCTGCTCGAAGTAGTTTGTCTGGGTGGAGTGGGCAAGGTTACAAGGCATGCCCTACATGTAATGAAGACACTCCATCTGTGCGTGTGTTAGGCAAAACAGCTTATGTTGGCCACAGAAGATTCTTAAAGAAGCCTCACAAATGGAGGAGGTCACTTGAATTCAATGGTGAAACCGAAAACGGAGATCCTCCAAATTTCAAAGTTAAAAGATCGTCTTTTTTCACGGAGCTTCTCCTTGTTAATCCTTGAAGGATAAGGTATGGTCGGTTTAGATTTAGGAGCAACAACGGGCTCATCAATTTGAGTTTGAGTTTGGGCCACCGGAGGTTAGATGTTTTCAGTGCTCGGTTGCACTGTATCCTTTGTCACCTCGGGTTCATGTTCCACCACCTTAGGAAGAGAAGAAGGTGGAGGTGGAACTTGAGGCGCATCATAAGAAACACCACTTCGGGTAGTGATTGCTTTTAAGTCACTTCTCGGGTTAGCAACGGTGTTGCTAGGAAGAGAACCCGAGCCCGAAGTAGAGGCGGTAATGGTATTCATGAATTTGGTAAGCATGTCCGTTACATTGGTCATTTGGTTTTGCACGTTTTGGTTTTGGTTTTGCATATTTTTCATAACCGCATCATTAGCTTTGATGTAGTTTTAAAAGTCATCCTTTGACACACCGGCCTGAAGTCTCATGACTGTCATATAATGATGCAACGTTTACTTCCTTACGGACTTCAGCAATACTTGCCCCCAGACGTTGCAAAACCACTAATCGAGCTATGTTTATTCTTTAAGCAAATCTGCTCTCAAACTTTGATGGTGGATGACATGTTGAAAGCTCAGAGCAAGGTGATCGATATTCTGTGCAATCTCGAGCTCATATATCCTCCTGCTTTCTTTGACATTATGATTCACTTGGTTATCCATTTACCTCTAGAGGCTATTTTCGGCGGGCCTATTCGCCCCCGGTGGATGTATCCATTTGAAAGATATATGAAGAAGCTAAAAAATTATGTACGAAATAAAGCTAAGCCGGAAGGTTCGATTGCGGAGGGTTATGTTGCAGAAGAAGCATTGACTTTCAGTTCTCATTATTTTCGGGATGTTACCACGAAATTTAATCGTCCTGACCGTAATGTGGATTGCCCTCCTCCAACGTGTCAGTTTCAGGTGTTCAAATCACTATGTAAATCGATTGGTTTACGGTCGGTTATTCGTATTGATCACCAAGAATTGAAGAAAGTGATATGGTATGTACTTCACAACAGTCCTGAAATCGACACGTACCGGGCCAAGTTTAAGATGTACGTGTTTTTATTTTGAAACTTCTTTTTCTTAACTTATCTTTTTGACGACTTATTCTAACACCATGAACATTTTTCAGTGAATTTCCTAACAAAGACATGAAAGAAGAATTCCCCGGCTGGTTTGGGAAGCAGGTAAACTTAGACTTATTGTGTGTATTTAACTATAAAAATAACGACATCATATTTTGTGTTCTCTATCTGATCCTATCTTCTTCATAGATCCGTCAACGTCACGTAGACAATGACCCAGGTGTTAACGAAAGCAGCGAGTTATTCGCTTTGGCTTGTGGACCATCACAGACTCCAATCTCAGTCAACTCTTGCGTAGTCAACGGTGTGAGGTTTGTCGTGCACAGCCGCGATGAACGTCGCACAACTCAAAACAGCGGCATTTGTTCGCCTGGTCCGGACGGAGAAATGTATTACGGTCAGCTTGAACAAATCCTCGAGTTTTCATATTTGTCGTTTAAAACTGTGTTGTTCCGAGTTAAGTGGTTCGACACTAGCAACAAAGGACGTATCCAAAATTTTGTCATTAGAAACAACATAACACAAATCAAGGCAAACGGTGAGGCGTTTAAAAATGATCAATACATTCTCGCAACACAAGTCAAACAATGCTTCTACCTTGAAGATATGGCCAGACGACCACTCGGTTGGAAGGTCGTCGAACATGTGAGTCATAAAAAGTTTTTGAACGGGGGTGTCATTGTGGTAGAGGATGACCCTGATGTTATACATGTCGACAACTCATCTGATCTCGCACTTTCTACTAGTTTGAATGACTTGGAAATTGCGGCCTTGCATATAGATGGTCAATCAATAGATGTTGACGCACCACCAGATATCATTGATGTTGTTGATGAGGACGATGATATTATTGATGAGGAAGACCCCATTCCTCATGATTTAGCAGATTCTGATGATGAAGACCTCGTCAACCTTGATATTGATGATGGTGTAAATGTTGTTTATTCTAGTGAAGAAGAAGATTGATCTTTAGTTGTAACTTGTAAAAGACGCTTATTTTGAATGAATGAATGAATGAAACTGTTATGGATTGTTCTAATGTGTATATTTATTTGGATGTATATGCATTTGGATGTGTGCATGCTTTTATTATTTTGTTCATAAATTTCTATATGTTATCCTAATGCTACCTGTACAGATGTCAGCTGATGTCGCACGGGGTCACGGCGGTGACGGTGGAGGTGATGATCGTCCCCCTCCATATCAGGTACCCACCGGCTGTGGGGGTTGCTTAGGCAACCGAGGTAAGAATTTCTGGATTATTGTAATACAAGCATAAACTTGATACATTGAATTTGCTTGCCTTGAATTTTTATGACTTTATCACTCACTTGATTTTGCAGGTAAGGGCACTCGAAAACCCAATTTGGGTGGCAGGAGAGCAGGCAGGATGCATACCGGCCAGGAGACCTGAAACCTCGGGTTAAAGGCCATCACGGATAAAAATGGCCTCGTCCTAATCCAGTTTGAGTTTGGCGACAGAGAGACCCTGATGCCTCTCAATGACCATGCGGCTCATTGGGCTAACTACCTCGAGGAGCTCCTTAGGGAGTTGTGGTTGCACTACCCTTCTTGGCGCCAAATGCCGCCGGAGCGAAAGGCGGGGGTCGTGGCAAAGATTGGTGTAAGTTATTTCATTATCACTTTATGTTTATTTCATTATCGTGTTCATTTATTTAATTGTGTATATTTATCTAAATTTGTTAGTTTATTTATATCATATAAATAAATAAACAAATTTAGATAAATATATAAATTATATCTCTAACTCTGTCTTTGTTGTATATGATTGCAGACCCAGTTTGACTTGCGTACCCACATGGAATCCGATCACTGGCAAAAAATCTATGCGGGTATCAAGCAGCATTTGCAAAAGATCTACAATGGCAAGAAGGCTGCTCTCAAGCAAAGGTATTGCGTTCCTAACCCCGAGGACGGGACTTACGATGTGGAGCGCATCAGACTTCAACGTCCCTCGCACATTTCCGCAGTAGATTGGGATGCGCAGATTACCTTTTGGAATGATCCCAAGAACCTTGCCTGGGCTGCCCAAAATAAAAAACTAGGCAAAGAGCAAGGTCGTATGCCGACAGGGATCTCGGTCTATTGCTACCCTCCGAGATATGCATGTAATAAACATTATAATTATTTTACACATACACACACACACAAACACACACACACACACACACACACACACACACACACACACACACACACACACACACACATATATATATATATATATATATATATATATATATATATATATATATATATATATATATATATATAATTAACGTTTTGGTGTGTTGTGATTTGTCGTTTTTAATTTGTTTCATCTTATATACGTGTCTATGTGCAAATGAAGAGCTCAGCTACTGCCGACATCAAATAACGTCTATTTTATAGCATCATTTATCTCATGTATCTAACCCATTTTGTATAGTTATTGCAAAGAATTGTTACTTAATCGTTTATATTTGAGAATTAGAGTAATTACGGAGTACTTGGTGAATATTAGCAAAAGGCGCGAATTCTGGAGCTTAAATGAAGATATTTTGAAGATTTACTATTCTAACTACCAAAACGCTGTATCCGTCAAGGAAGATGCGGCGTATCCGTGCCTGCACTCACCAAAGACCACAAAGGAAAGAAGACCAATACGCCGTATCCAGAAGAAGTCAATATGTTGTATTGAAGATATAGTATGTGAATATTCTGGAAGATATCAAACATGGTCCCTACTCCAAGAAACTCCAATACGCCGTATCAAATCCCTTGGATACGCCGTATCAAACCGACTTCCAGACCCTATAAATACAAAACTCAAAAACGAGTTTTAAGTGTGCTAAATCATATTCTCGATACCTAAACCACAAAAGTTAATTTTCAAAGAAGAAAAAGAGCAGAAGAGGTCTTGAAACGCATTCTAATCCATAGAAGACAACGTGTACTTTCTTATACTTTTGTAATCATTCAGTTTTTGGTATCATTCCTTAACTCGGTTAGTTTACCTTGGCTAAACAATTACTCTTGCATTAATTATGATGTTTGAAGGCTAATACCTTTGGGTATTAGCCATTATTATGAAGATCTAAATGTTTGGTTTTGTTTATATCTCGATTGCTTAATTTATCGTTGCATGCTTGTTTATGTTTATGAATTCATACTTGTTTACGTGCTTTTGTATGCGACCTATCAATCAACTGGATCTAGTGATACGGACCAAGTAATCTAGATGTCGGGATAGCTCTCCATATAGTGATTTATACATCTAGAATCATAGGATCACAAATATTGTCCTTCTAAAATCGTACTAAGGATACGCTTCTAGCTTACCTAGTTAACGGAAACTGCCTTTGGTTTATTAAACATGTTGACTAGTAGATGAATCTAGATAATTCAACAAGTAATGTTTTGATTCCATTGGATAGTTGGACAAGTGGACTACTAGAGTATAAATTTCCTTTAAGCAGTAAGTGGGTAAAGTCTCTATGAGCTAGGGTTTAACAAGATTACCATGGCTTTAATCCCTGAGATATATTATAATAAGGTAATAAGGATGCTTTATGTGGATGCTTTAATTGTGATAGAATTAATGTGTCTATATCTTAAGATGAAGTCTCGCCTAAGTCTAAGAATGATATGCCTCTTCGAGATAAGTAATTATTGCACTGAATAAACAAACCAACTTCTAATTGGATTAATGATGGCTAATACAATTTTCTATCATAAGGCTCGACAGCTCTTTTATCTTCTATTAATTTGCTTGCGTGGATTAAAGTGTCTTGAATTGATTATAGTCGCCAAACAAACTCGTGCCAGTCAGGCTGAAAACCCCCTTTTACCTGTTAGAATTGGGATTAAAACTAACATAAGACTAGCATAGGTTTGACTTAGATTAGAATTAACTTAGATTAGTAAACCAAAATATAAATAAATTGAGATATTTAACCTCGCTTCAAGTGTTTGACACCCTATTTACCACAAATCTACCACCGACCGGGTACACTGCCCGTTAAAGTGTTGTTTTTGGTTAAGTCAGCAAAATATAACCTAGGAACCTTCATATAGTTGCATCATAGGATCTACGTGCTTATTTAGATATGTGGTATGTAGTGTTAGTTAGGTCATTCACTGAAATGTGTGAGCCTAATACTAAGTACAACCAGGAAAGGATACGAGTATAAATACAGTGGCCAACGTAGTTATAAACGTATCATGACTCACGCATATTTGGTATTATCGTCCGTACAAATCAGTGTAGGCACTTTAGGATCGTAGGATGTGTGATATAGCATACTAGGCTATCCTATGCGTATTGATCGTCCCACCTACCTAACGTTGCCCATGTTCTCTCTCGTATAGATAATGTCACCTACGATGACGACCCGAAGTGCTGGCCGGCCTGTTGCTGCATCACGAGGAGGGGGAACGGGTGGACGAGCCGGTAGAGATGGTGGTAGGACTAGAGGTCGTTCTAGTAATCAGGGTAATGGTAGGAATGATGGTTCGAGTGGCCAAGTAGGTGGTCAGGGTAGTGAGGTAAATGGTGGTGTTAATGGAGTCCCTAACTTCTCCACCATCATTGCATAGCAGTTGCAGAATTTACTCCCCACTATTGTAGCCCAAGTAGGTGAAAAAAGTAGAGGTCAAGGAGTTGGTAGGAACCAAAATGAAGATGCCGTCAATGACCACATCCAGGGTGATGTTAGGAATGCCACTGAAGGCAATGACCGTAGGGGTTGTACCTATAAGGACTTCTTAGCATGTAACCCAAAGGAGTATGATGGTAGGGGAGGTGCTATAGTGTATACCCGTTGGATTGAGAAGATGGAGTTGGTTCATGATATGAGTAGATGTAGGGATAGTCAGAGGGTGAAGTATTCAGCTGGTTCATTTGTTGGTAAGGCTCTCACGTGGTGGAATTCTGAGATTCGCACACGGGGTCGAGAGGCCGCTGTAGGCATGTCTTGGGAAGACTTTAAGATTTTGACTAGGGATGAATTTTGCCCAAATAATGAGATGCAAAAGTTAGAAACTGAGTTATGGAATCACGCCATGGTCGGGGCTGGCCATGCTGCGTATATGATTCGTCATATTATGATAATATATATGATATATATCTCTATATATATATATATATATTATATATATAAAAAATATATATAATATATATAATATAATAAAATCGGACAAATCACTCCTTGTGAAAGAGTAATAAGCGAATCACTAATAAAATATATTTCTGGAAAGTATTGATAAGAAAATTACCCTTAGGAAAGGATAAAGTTCAAATCGTTCCCGAGTCGTTTTCCCAACGAAGTGTGAATATTATAAATCTTGTTTCGGTTCGTGATCGCGTGCTTGAATAATTGATATTTTGGATTTTGAATTCTAATTCTAATAACGCAAATCGAAAGCATATAAAGGCACGCTAATCTATGAATTAAGGCAATTTAAAAATCCTAACAATATTCAAAGCGATTAACAATTTAAAACCAACTAATTAACCAAATAAGACAAAATAAGACTCTAAAAACTCAAAATGCAAATTTCTTATACTAAAATACTTAAATTAATTTAAAAAAAAAACAAATTATTTTTTTTGATATTTTTTTATATTTTTAAAACTAATAAAACAAATTTTATAACTAAAAATTAAACTAAAAATATTAAACTTAATACTAAAACTTTAAGAAAAATTTTAAAAATACTAGACACTATTTTTAAGGTTTACAAAGAAAAACGACTCCAAAAGCTAACACCAATAAGCTGCTAAAAACTATTAAGCTAAATTAAGCAAAAAACTAAAAACATATAAAGAATAATTTGTGCAAAGCATTTATGAAAAAGACCCAAGGGCAGAATGGTAAGACGTGTGTGTGTTGAAGGGGAGGTCACATGTTCAAGTCTTGTGACTGTCCCTTTTTGCAAAAACATTTTTTTTATTTTTCTTTTTGAAAAAGCTATAGAATAAGCAAAAATAAAGAAACTTTAATAAAGGACTTATTGCCAGGACTTATTTATAAGCAAGAAAAAACTCAATCAAAAGGATAGTTTCTAGTTAAAACTGTTTTGATATTAAGCTAAAACTGTTTTGCTTTTTGGACTCAATAAGCCAATAAGAAAACTAATAAACTAAAAACAGACCTAAACCTAGACCTAATAAGCACTAAAGACTAAAAATAAGCAAACACAATAAGTTGAAAAGCGTCAAAAGGCATTAAGACAGCAGATTCTAAGGACTTTGACCACTATTTTAAGCTTAGAATTAGGACTAATAAGCACTAGAATTAAGCTGAAAACTAAAAAAAGATTGAGAACTAGACTCACATAACACTAATAAGCTAGAAGTAAGCAAATTGGTTAAAGAAATAAGCTAGAAATTACAGATGAAAATGACAACTTGACAAACTTGTTTTAGGACTTTTTGAAGTTAAAATGAATACCTGATTCTAAATTTTAAGACTCATAAGCTATTTTGACAAACTGAAAACTAGAGACAGATTGAAAACAAACTACAATAAGCTAAATTCAACTAGAATTAACCTAAATTAAGCTAGGGATTGACCAAAAATGATCTGCAAAATCTGACTTTTAAGACCAAACCATGAATTTGACTGATTTTTGGTGAAATGCTTAAAAGGTTTTACCCAAAAGTATAAACTAAAAACAGATGCATATTGATGCACTAGAAACCAGTTTTGAACACAAATAACACAACTCAATTAGGCTTTTAAAGTAATTAACTAAAAAGCATTTTTGAAAAACCAAATAACTAGCAGACTTGACAAATTGATAAAACTTACTACAAAACTTAACAAATCTCTTTCAAAACTTAAGAAAACTAGATTTTAGACTAAACAAAAGCTCATGAAAACTTAATTGATCATTAAAAAATGATTCACACAATTTCCTTTAACAAAACTGCTTATCCCAAACACCCGTTTAAAACTAGAAAATCACCTTTTCAAGCTAAGACAGATCTTAATAAGCCTCAAATGATGAAAACAGATTAAGTCCTATAATAATTAAAGACGAATAAGCAAAAACCTTAGGAGAATAAGCACTAGATTATAAGCTAGACTAATAAGCAGTTTTAACTATTTTTGGACAGATTTTATGAAAACTCAAATTAAACTAATTGAAATGATATAAACTAGATATTTAAAACATTATAAGCTAACTTGAAGCAGAATAAGCACATTTAAACAATAATAAGCACAGAATAAGCAAACAAATAAGCTGAATAAGAAAATTAAGCTAGAAAGTGAAAATGAAACTTATTTTGTCCTTTGCTCAAAACAAGGACTTAAGATGCTTTTTAGAGCTTAATCTACAAGCTCCATCTTATTTTCATAAGCTGGTAAAATACCATAAGCCCATCCATGTCTTGCTTATCATCATTTTCAAGATTTTAATTACTTTTTAAGTAAATTTAGTACACCAGCTTATTCAGTTAAGCTATTAGCAAGCTTAAATGAATAAGTATTAGCTTTTTAAAGTAGTGAGAGCTTATTGAGCTTTTTAGGTAATATCTAAACACATTTTAGACGAATTTGCATAAAAGTAAAAACATAAATTCAAAGCACAATTTAAAGGTAAACTGAAATTTTATTAATGATAAAGAGTTACAAGCTTTTAAAACTAAAAATACAATAAGTTAAAATTTAAGCTAAACACTAAAAAAACTACTAAAAACTAGATATCTCCTGTGTGAAATCTTGCCACTATTTATAGCTAGTGAGGAAGGTTCTAGGCCATGAGGATCGTCCCAAAAGCTCTAATCTCGTCCATTGATTGCTAACAAACTCCAAATCCATCCATTTAAGCCCTTAGATTTCCTCCACATATTTTCAACCAATAGGATACCTCGGGATCGCCAGCGTGGCCTAAGTATGATGTCAGAGGTGCCACATTAGCCTTCTAGATAGATTTGTGTGTGTGGAGTGGTAGATTTACCATGTACACTATGTTTTAGTGTAAAAATTGGGGAAGAAAGATGAATAGTGATTAGGCACGTTTTTAACATTTTGACTAGGTTCCATGCTTTGTGGGATTGGGCTCTTATTATTTCTTTCGGGTTGCGCTGGATAAGGAATTAGATTATGGAATTTTTAGAATTTGGTATTAGGCTTAAATTTTGGACAAGGATCTTATCATTTAAGTGTTAATGGGCTGACCCAGCCCACAAAACGGGTACGGGTTGGCCCATTAAAATGAATACGCCTTCGGCCTCATTTTCTCACGCCTTTATTTATAGAAACCCAATGACCCAAAAACTACCAAATTCTAAACCAACACAAATTGGGAAACAAATCAAAAACTAATATCTTTTCCAAAATCAAATTTACCAAAAGCCCCTTAGAGTTTAAGTTACTTTTCTAACAATCTCCACCGTGACTTCAACTCCGCTCGAGACTTCAAACCAAATGAATCTTTTGTTTCAAATTCAAATTTCCAAACACTTGAGATACTATCCAATTCAAAACAAATGATCCAAAACAAACGCCGATGTCTTTAAAACGAACAATCAAACGTTGACCGACAAATTCGAACACGGTGAACCAAACGAACAAACCGGCTCAAAAGATCTTCAACAAAGACAATCAAATTTGAGCAACCAACTTCAAAAGCCCAATGAATGAAGACCCAAATTTTCAAACTAACAAATTCTCAAACGATCAAACAAACTTCAAACGACTAGATTATTACCAAGTCTTCAAACACCAAAATCGATCTTCAAATTTTGAATACCAAATTCAACTTCCAATGACCCACTTATTAGATAAGTATTGCGGTCTAACTTCAAATACCAAATTCTAATGACCCACTTATTTGATAAGTATTATGGTCCAACTTCAAACTTATTATCCGTTTCAAACAAATTCAAGTTAATAAATTAACTTGACAAACAAGCTCGAATAATTCAAACGATCTAAATATGATACGAATAATAATTCTAATGACCCACTTATATAATAAGAATTACGGTCTCAAATTCAAAACAAACAAACGATCGAATCTGAAAACGATCCAAAATAAATCAAACTAATGATCAAATCTGAAAACGATCCAAAACAAATCAAACGATTGAATCTAAAAACAATCTCTCCACCAGGCGAACCTTTTTTTTTTCTTCTTCATCTTTAACCCATCTCTTGATACCACTTGTTGGTAATCAAAAGAACGAAGCAAACAAACAAAATCAAACAAACAAAGCAGAAGCTTTATTCAAATACCAAACCAAATTACAAAGACAAATTCAACGATACCAAACCCTAATTCCAAAAGGTACCAAACAAATATTCAAAGGTACAAAGAAAACTAATGACATTGGCCTCTATTTATAGGCAACCAATGAACCAAAAACTATCAAATTCTAAACCAACACAAATTGGGAAACAAATCAAAAACTAATATCTATTCCAAAACCAAATTTACCAAATGCCCCTTAGAGTTTAAGTCACTTTTCTATCATAATGTATAGACAAAATATGTGTCCAAGAAACCTCCTTGTTCTAATTTGTGACAATCTTCATTGCTAGACATCGACGAGTGTGATGGAAAAAGCAATATCAGTTGTTATGGGCATTGCATTAATACAGCAGGAAGTTACAATTGCACATGTTGGCCAGGATATACCGGTAATGCTAAAACACCAGATGGATGTCAGCCAGTTGCTAAAGGCTCAAAATTCCCAGTGTTGATATTCACATTAGGTAAATCTTCTTATAATTAATTAACCATGTATGTTATTTTTTAATTTGACATAGATTTAATATGATAATGGAGACTCATATACAATGTCACCAATTTACACATTGATTCATCTTTATATGACATGAACCATATTATTCTTTTGTATTCCATATAGCTCTAGTATTTGGCTCACTCGCAATATTATCTGGAGTGGCTGGGATTTTCTTTGGAATAAGAAAAAGGAAACTAATCAAGCTACGAGAAAAGTTCTTTGAGCAAAATGGTGGTGTCTTTCTGAAACAAAAGCTTAATGCACCCGGGACTAGCGAGGCAATGACTATGTTTACCACTGAACAGCTTCAAAAAGCAACTCACAGTTATTCAGAGGAGCAAATTATTGGACGAGGTGGTTATGGTGTAGTGTATAAGGGAATTTTGCCGGATAAACGTGTTGTTGCAATAAAGAAGTCTAGATTAGTGGATGAAACCCAATCAGAACAATTTATCAATGAAGTCTTGATCCTTACACAAGTCATCCATCGAAATGTGGTAAAGCTTTTAGGTTGTTGTTTGGAGGAGGAGGTCCCAGTACTAGTTTATGAGTTCATCTCCAATAACACACTTTTTTATCATATACATCAAAGATCGGGTGGAATGAGTTGGTTATCATGGGAGAACCGATTAAGAGTTGCTTCTGAAGCCGCAGGCGCACTTGGATACCTTCACTCACAAGCCATTATGCCTATCATACATAGAGATGTCAAGTCAACCAATATATTGCTAGATGATAACTATACCACAAAGATTTCAGATTTTGGTGCTTCAAGGTTAGTCCCATTAGATCACGATCAAGTTACTACTCTTGTTCAAGGCACTCTAGGGTACCTTGATCCTGAGTACTTCCACACAAGCCAACTAACCGACAAGAGTGATGTATATAGCTTTGGAGTTGTCCTGGCGGAGCTCATAACTGGGCAAAAACCCCTCTGTGCAGATAGATCCATTGAAGATAAGAATTTAGCAACATACTTTGTCAAGGCGATGAAAGAAAACCGCCTATTTGAAATTGTTGAACCTAGAGTTTTACGTGAAGGAACTTTTGAGCAGTTACAAGTAGTAGGTGAGTTGATAAAGAGATGCCTTAACGTGCATGGCAATGATAGACCTACAATGAAAGAGGTAGCAATGGAGTTAGAGGGATTAAAGAAGCTTAAAACTTATCCATTGAGTCAACATCAAACAAATGAGGAAACTAGAAGCTTGATCCTAGAAGTTGAGCAATTTGATATTTACAAGGTACCATTAATCCCATATAGTACTAATGAATGGGAATCTTACTCAAGTAGTAGTACAAAAATGATGTTTCAAGAAAGCAAACCACGTTGAAGTTTCAGGGTGCTTGTTACAGTTTTACAGAGTCAATTTTTGGAAGAACAACGACTATTTAATTTCCCCACACATTGTCATGTAGGAGTGTTGTCTATTTCTGTTTAGTGCTTAAAGTCTGTTTTGTTTCCACTTTTCTAAAGTGACTTGTAGGCAGTTTAAGTGAATTTACCATTTTTACCAGATTCATTTTAGAGATCATTGCACTATCTAGAGCCTTGTATCTTGGAGTTAACCTCGGAAAATGTACCATTTGTCCTTGATAGGTTTGTTATATGGCCTTGGGAGGATATAACTACTTATTTGGGCATAATGGTTTCTTGCACAGGTTGATGTACCATAAGGAAGGCTGCTAGAAGTTTGTTGGGTAAATGATCTGGAGCAAGATTTTGATTGAGACATATTGCTTCTGGTTTCAATAAAATCTTTTCTGTTTGGAGGTTAGGTTGGTTATACATATAGGTGAGTGTTTTTGTCCTAGTGATGCCCTATTTCCTCCTTCCAGTTTCCTTAGTGATGATGTAGATGCTATAGTAATTGGTAGAAGGTTTGAGGGAAATGTAGCTAGGAAAGAAGAGCCCCACATGTATTGTGAATGGGGCTATATCCCTCATAATGATGCCTTCCTCCTATTTTAGCTTTTGCCATTGTGGATGACTGTTGAATGGCTTTGGCTAACTTGAGGAGTGGAAATGTAGTTGTGGGGATATGGTATTGGTACCTTTGGTGAACATAGGGTCAGATTTCCTGTGTGACCTTCCTCTGAATTTGTTGGGTATGATTTAGGGGTAAAGAGTTTCTGTTTTACCTGAGATTAGTAACCATGGTTTCTGACACATTGGTCGAATAATCCATAAGGTTTGAAGCCATCGCCACACAGACTCAAACCTGGTAAAGCCCTCCCTTTTCAGGAGGTTGGCGTAGCCACTTCAAGATTGTTTGCACCTAGCAGGAATTAAACTTGAGACCTCACACATTTCACCGCAAGAAAAAGTAGAACAGGTGACGATGTTATCCTGGGCGACAAATGTCACCGGGGAAACGTCGCTAAACGACAAAAATACGTCCTACATGACACCACTTCTAATAGACTTTTTAGTCAAAGTTTGAAGATGGTTTCATGGGCGACATGTCGCCTAGGATAGTGTCATTAAAGTTTGACCAAAAAATCAATGAATAATGTAGCGGGAAATTTTCCCGCTCACTTTTCCCCGGCGACATGTCGCCGATGATACGTTTTACAACATATTGGCTGGGTTTAAGTAAATAGTTAGTGTTAATTATCTGGGAGGTGACGTGGAAGGTGGTTTCCCGGGCGACATGTCGCCCGGGATACCTAATTGACTTTCGTGACTGTCTTTAGGATATTGGTTAATGTTGGTGACGTGGTCAGATGATTCCCTGGCGACATGTCACCCGGGACAGTATCATTAGGCTTGTATTTTGGTTTGTGCTTTAATTTCATAAGCTTATTTTGGGCTTATACTTAGCGGGTTGACCTTGCCAACATTATCCTCGGCGACTTGTCGCTCAGGTTAGTGTGTTGACTTCGTTGACTTTAAGTTTTTTATTATTTATAAAATATATAAATAATATATTAATTATTACTTATAATTATATAATTGATAAATAATAACTATTTAAAAAAAACACTACGTTTTCTAGGTTCGTTTCGGTCCGATATGCCGTATACTCTAACAAAAAATATAGTGTGTATTTTGTATGCCTATATGCCGTATTTTCTAGGTTCGTTTCTAGGTTCTATGATAAATAATAATTATAAATTTGATAAATAATAAATATATAAAAAAACACTCCGTTTTCTCGGTTCGGTTCGGTCCGATATGCACTACCTTTTTATAGTTGAACATGATATACCGTATACTTTTTTAAGATGCACATTCGTCAAGTAACACAAAAACAAACATTCATTTAGTTAAATATTATATATACCACTTGTAGTAACACAAGCGACTTACAAACAGCCACTTAAACATATTAGAACGATAATCATACGAGACTTACAAACCGACGCTTAAAGCATACGAAATACATTCCAAATGACAAACTACTCCAAATCAAGTTTTCCCATGTTATTGTAAACTTTGTGAAATAGTGCGGCTGAATTAACTGTGAGTTGTTCCGGATGCATATACACATCCACTATTGCCTCGAGTACCGTTATCTTATCAAGCAAGTGCTTGCAGTGTGAGTACTCTGCATTTCTTGAAGTTCCCAGAGTAGAAATTGGAGTCGATGAAGATCCTGGAGAATAAATTGGAGTCGATGAAGATCCTGGAGAATAAATTAGAGTCGTTGAAGCTCCAAGAGAACCAACCAGTAAATGAACTTGTTCCTCTTTCCATAAAAATTAGACTCGTCCGTTGAACATCTAATGTACAACCATAGCATATTGACTCGTCCGTTGAACATCTAATATACAATGATAGCATATCGACTCTTTCGTTGAATATCTAGTGTACAACAATAGCATATCGACTCGTCCGTTGAACATATAATGTACAACGATAACACATCGACTCATCCGTTGAACATCTAATGTACAACGATAGCATATCAACTCATCTGTTGAACATCTAATGTACAACGATAGCATCTCGACTCATCCGTTGAACGTCTAATGTACAACGATACCATATTGACTCATCCATTTAACATCTAATGTACAACGATAACACATCGACTCGTTCGTTTAACATCTAATGTACAACAATACCATATCTGTCACACCTCCAAATTCACTGCAGCGGAAGACTGGATTTGGGATTGTGACTTCATAGCGTCAAGAGGACTTGTTACGAGAGATAGACCTCTACATGCCAATATACCAACGCAGACTCCATATATTCCATAATATAGAACACCTAAGAAAAACATTGCTAAAGTGTCAACATAAAGTTGGTGAGTTCATAGGTTTCGTTGTTTGATAATGGTGATGAACCACAAGATTTATAGCCATGACATGAAATATAGCAATCCCATATATCACAATAAAAAGTATTTACTATTGTCTAAGCTCATGACACTGAAGCGTTAACATATATCATCATAGGTAAGCCCGTGCAGATGTTCAACCCGCAACATCCGTATATGACTCAAATGAAACTATCTTTGCTTGACTAATGTCAGTCCAAGAAAAACAGGGATTGTCAATCTCGATAGATCTATCCATAACATTCGCGCTCCCTCAACCGGTCATCCGGTCAAGAAATTGACAGCTCATGATAAATTGGGCAATATAGCAAGTTGGGTTGAATAGTGACTTAGACCAAAACAGTAAATCAGTAAATGTACTTGTGTTTAACTGTTAAAAATTAAGCAATGTTCTCACCCCAAAAGATAATTTAAAATGGTAAAGTAGGGGCTAAGAAACTCACCTTGTCGGTTTATCGTCGGAGATTTGGAAATGGGTTAAAGCACGTCAAATAGCGACTTAGTCAAGCGCCTAAGTAATTATGACAATTTCTGAGTATTCATTCTAAGACTTAATATATACAATGAATTATGCAAATGGTCGAAAGGGTATTATCGTTTGTGAGTTAATGTTTTTACGTTTTCAAAGCGTTGAGTAAACCGTTAGCTCTAGGGATGATACACGACTATGCACATATAGAAATTGATACCTAATTTGATGTAATTATGTACTCAAAATTGCATGGTTACATTGGTAAAATACAATTTATGTTTTAATAATATAACATTTATTTACTAACTATTGAGCTACATATATATATTCATCTCGCTCATTTACTTACTCTAGTCGTCACTTGAATCTCGTATAATTATCCATTTTATATATTGCAGTTCATGTGAAATTGTCTAAATAACTTTTGTAAAAAAAAATTATTTAATTGTATTTAGCATTTTCACGTCTCAATGTTTACAATTCAAATTATATGGCTTTTAAATCATATTTTAAACCCAACTAAGGTTGAAGATATTTTTAGTGTTAACTAAGAAATTATAAGTCGGGATAATTCCGTTTTACCCGTTTAAAAGTTTGTTTCCTTTGTTAATGATTTCAAACCATAAAAATATCGTTTCCAATTTGTATTTGCTAACAGGCTGCCAACCCAATTTGTGCTCGAACCGAAAGTTAGATAGTTACGCATGAAATATTTATCTACGTTAAAGTTTATAGATAAGGTAGTAATATTGTTACTATGTTAACTTGCCATAATCCAAAAAGAACATGCACTCTTTTATGTTACCAAACCCCTCACGTATATGTACATAATAATTCATGCCCATCCTCCTTTTTTTTATTTTTCCTTTTTCTTTTTGCTGTTCTCCTGACGCCACACAGTGGCCTTGGGTACTCATTATCTTTGGTTTCTTGTCCATACGCGGCAACTTATATCTATATATATTCATTCTCTATTTATTTCGCATGTTTATTACTCATTTAGTTTGCAACGAGAGGTCTCCTTCCCCAGACACAAGGGCGTTCGGTATATGTGAAGCAAACCCAACAATAGCTGCTGTGAGTTTTCTTCTCCCTTTTTGACTGCTCAACAGACGCCACGACAGTGAGTGTTTACACTTACTATTTTCGGCTTTTCTCCTTTCCCTTCTTATCAAAATTTTACACATTTAGTTCTCCTTAAACTACTTTGTGCCCGACTCGATTACATGGGTTACGAGGCCTTTAAATATTGCGACACAAGGACGCTAGGTGCGTCTGAGCAAGCTCAGCCGCTGCTATTGTGGCAGCACCCTTTTTATGGTGTACTAGCATGCGTTTTAACGTGTCTCATGATTCCAATTAGTGTCGGGTATTATAGGGTCTCATTATAAACCAACGAGCACCATGGGTTCGCTCTTTCCTAGTTTGTAACGTTGTCAACAGCGAGCAAAAGTCTCGCTATGGTTCGTCTTGCGGGTTTGCTTGAATGGCGCACTATTATAGGTCGGAGTCATAATGGTGAAACTTTACGGTCAGCCTATGAGGTAATACTTGTGCATGCCAATCCCTAGTGAGCCAACGTTTACAACCTCATATTTATTTAGGGTTTTATAAAATTTCTTGATTACTCATTTTTTCAATCAATGGTGTGTTTTATTTATTTCCTATCGTCAATTCTCTATGCATGAACTGGGTGAAGGTATTTATATGCACACATATACAAGGTACCGCATGGAGTGTCCCAATGTATGTCTGGGTTTGTCATGACGTACTGAAACTCTCGTCTAGCCTGCCAAGGCTAGGTGTATTTCTTTCGTGTCGTTCATGGGACTAAAATGTGTATGACAAAATAAAGTTAGGCGTTAAGCCACGAGGGCGACTTACCGGGGTCCAAGAGTTTGTTAGGCGATGAGGAGGGATGTTGGTGATACGAGCTCGAACCACTCTTGGCTTCCACTCCTTATAACCCGACGTCCGCTTGGCTCTCGCACCCCAACGGTAGTTCTCACTTGAATCGTATTGTTTACTTATTGTTTTTAGTTTTTAGTTGTAATACATTTGTTCATGAATGGTTCTGATTTATACCCGAAGTCTTTGGTTGATCACAGATAAGTTACATGTGAATGGTCCTATGTTACTATTGAATCATAGTGGCTTTCTCTAATACTGTTAGTCATCATATCTCTTCTCTAATACTGTTAGAACATCTTACTATTAAGGCATCTCTACTATTCTTGCATTTAAATTTTGAATTTGTATCAGGTGTATGATACGTAACATGCAATTGTAAAGAATCTTTCAAATGATGAAAGTAGTAGGGTAATGTTGTATGTTTTTGCGATGTTAATGTTTTATCATTATTGTATTTTGTTTTCCATACATTTTCATATGTATACATCTGAATTTTTTTTATAAAGTGCTACAAGTAAATGCTCTTGTTTCACAAAGGTGAATTAAATATGATCTTTATTTGTCACTCGGCTCCTAAAATGCCTTTTAGAATTAGAGTGAAGTTTGGTGATATTCTCGTGCAATTAAACTTTTTATGACAAAAATTAATGCGTTGAGACCAATAAGGATGGACTTCACGTTGAAAGTTTATTGGTAAAACTTGCAAACTTTTGCATTCATGGGACTTTTACTTAACGCAATGAGAATCTAATTTTTCTTACAAGGTGTCACATCCTCCCCAGGTTAGAAGATTTCGCCCACGAAATCAAGATGTTGTAGGAGATTGTGGATTTGCGAAGGTGTGAGGGAAATTGTTCTTAAGCTGGTTCTTACATATCCCTAATGAACGTGTCGTTATTGGGATGAGCCCTCATGACAAAATATTAGGAATGTATCCGTTGAAGTAAAGACAAAATCTTCAATTATTTCCCTTTTCCCCTTTTTGTCTTATAAATACCACCTCATTCGTCTCAAATTTCAAGATTAAAATCCTTACGACCAAAAAGTACTTTCATGGCCTGGTTCGCATTCTCATACTGATTTCGAAGTCGAAGCTTTGGTGCAAAGATTGATTAACGAAGATAAAGGTCGACAGGATGTACTTTTGAATTTGGCTTTTTAGTTTGAAGATTCTTGCGCCGTCAGGGACGATCGTAGAAAGAGTTATGAGAAATGCAACGACATTTCTTAAGAGAGTCGTGCTTTGATTTTCACTCTTTTAAAAGAAAGCTCTGAAAAGGATCGCCAGTTGCATCTTTCCATGTATGGAAAGGCGGCACAACTACAGAAACAAATGGATGCTAAGTCGGCTTGGTTCCAGGAAAAATACTTCGGACGTACACATGGAGGTATAGGTTGCTCATCATCACAAACTGATTTCCCTCTTACCGAGAAAGAGTTACATCAACTCCGTATGGATGAAGAAGCTCTAAAAGAAATGCTGGAAAAGGAAGCCATGAACAAAAAGGCACAAGAGAAGAAAATTAGGCAAGAACAGGCTGAAAATAATGCATTCTTTTTAGAATTTAGGGTAGTGAGGTATGACTCAGATTGTGAGTCATCGGATTAATGGTCTAAGGATTGTTGTAACCATGTTGTTGTACTACTTTGAATAAAACATTGTTGTCTTAACTACGTACTTGTATTTCCACTAAACCAACGGCTATCATGTTAGTAACCTAGTAAGTTCGAGTGAATGCATTTGATTTCTTTAGTATCAAAATGTTTGCTTTGTGATTGTTGCCTTGTCATGATGCATCTTGAATGGGGTAATTGAGTGACTATGACTATTGTCTCCACATAGTATTTTAAAGTGTTGGCGTGATAATTATGTATTGAATAATTGAGTGAACATGATTGTTGTCCCTCTACAGTATCATAAGGTGGCTTAGGGATAGTGTTATTAATTTGTAAACTTTTTCCTAAGGTGATTATTTTATGAGACTGACTGGCAATTTGAAAAATTTTCGATGATAATTTTTTTCACTAAAGGGTTTGAAATAAGCTTTAAATTTTTATGGGGTGTCGCAGCCCCTTTTAAGTCAGAACTTTTGCCCTGAATTCAAATGTCTTATCCGTGACATGGGTTAAGAAAAGGACGAAAGTGGCAAGCGGGGCTCCAACGGCTAGAATGTGGCGAACCGTTACCCCCACTATACCTATATATACCCTTTGCCCATTTCTTGAATTTGCCAAAACGAAAAAAAATAAATTCCTTTACTCAAATTCTCATTCGTCCTTACGTGAAAAATTGCCGTATCTGCGTCCCCTTGTTGCGATTGTGTTATTTGTGGTGGTTGGTTGGTTATTTAGCGAGTGTTCCACAGGAAGAGGGTGGTATGGTGAGGGGGGGGGTCGGCAGTTAGGGGGTGGTGCGGGGTTGGTTTGAGGAGAGGAGAGGGTGGGTGTTGTGGATTGGGTAGGAGGGGGCGCGTGTGGGTGGGGGGGTTTGGTGGGGTGTGTGGGCTTTGGTGGGCCCTTAGGTGTTGTGGGCGGAAGGGGGTGGGTGGGGTGGGAGTGGGTGGGTGGGGGTGTGGATGAGGGTGACGAAGTTAATGTTGGTGTGGGGTGGAAGGGGGGTTCTTAAATTAAAATGTCGTATTTCGTTCCCCTGATTGCGGTTGTGTTTGTTGTGGTGGTTGGTTGTTATTTGGCGAGTGTTCCACAGGAAGAAGATTACCAGTACCTCGTTGTAATACTAGGGCTCATTGTGCCACTCATCATTGTGGCGATTGGCGTGGAAGTTTTCTGGAAGAAGTAGCTTTCGTCCGTAGGTGTGTGGTGTATTGCCGTTTTGTTCTTGGGCAATTTTAATAAATCTTACGCTGAGTCCTCCAGGAAGACTATCAAACATTTTACCTTTATCCTTGCTTCGTTTATGTAGGATTTAATACTCATGGTGTATTTTAATGAATTGCAGTCCTTCATAGTTTCTTTGAGTATTGTATTTAATGTGATGAATGAGTAAAATGCGCGTTCGTTCAAACTTTTGTTATTGAATACTATTGAGCATATCTTTGTCGACCTAACTTATACATAGTTGATCAGGCTATGTATACCTCAGGTTTACATTGGTATCCCTTTTTCCTTTAGTCATTTGTTTATGATTGTAACCGTAGTTGGTACAGAGACTCGTAGTGTGTACAAATTGTCGTATCCCCCAAGTGTCTGATGGATGGTGTTATGTTATATGTCAATTGGTTTATTATTCCCTTGCTACTTTCTACCACACCTGTGGTCCTCTGAAAGTTTATGTTCACTTTATGTGTTTATTTTACTAAGTGCATAGCGCTTCATGTGTTGGCGTGTAAAATCATTATCTCAGCATATAAGTTATTTTGAATAATTACTTTTGTTGAAGGTTTAGGGTTTGGTTACAATCTCTCTTGCTAGACATAACTTGTTCATCATAAATATCTTAAATCAGTATTCCTCACAACTCCTGCCCACTACGCCGCCCCCTTTTCCTTATCTCTCTCAACTTTCGCTTTATTTACCTCTTATCCCGAATTATTGTCACTCCACCATATTAAGTTTTTCTCCTTCTTCCTTGAAACTGTCGGTTACCAATCCCCATGGAGTTTCCAATCGAGATTTTTACTCCCGTCATGATCCTTATTATCACATCGCTCGTTTTGCTTGTCTACCCGATGTGCTTCTTCTCTCGCGGCGATGTGTTGGTTGTTTTAGCATTTTACATTTTTGTTGTATTTCCTATATTTTGTATTTTGTTGTATTATGAACGAAAATACTATGGATCTGATTGAATAGGGCTTCGCGTTATGTATTTTATGGTTTAATCTTTCTGGTCATAATCATATGTTGCTATGTGCCCTACCTTGCATCTGGGTATGATTCGAAGTTATTACCCGGTAAGCCTTTAGATGTGTTTAGTATTTCCATTTAAAGCGTTTATTGATTGCAAATAAGAAGGATTTTGGAAAAATGTCGAATAGTGGAAGAAAGAAATTGATTTTTTTTGTAGGGATTACTGTTTCTTATCTGAAGTACGATGTGTGGCCCCTTTGAAATGATCCTTCAAGTTTCGTAGAGTTCATTGGATATAGCTTCCTTATTTCTGTTTTCCGGGCACACGATTGTATTCTTCATTTGTTGGGCAATGAGCATACTTGATTTGCACTGAGCAGAAATTTTGATAGGGTTATTTCATCGACACATCGTGACGCTTGTCATTTGATTCTAAAAATTATCAAACACATGGTTCCTCCTATACTGGGTAAATGTACTCAGAAACTTTTTAGGGCAGAATTGTTATTTCATTTATTATTTTATGAAAGCAAAGTACAAGTCTTTATAAATTTCTCTGCCTAGAGGTTTCCTTGCAAGCTGGGATACATAGTTATAACGAGTCTGGCTGTCTTGCTTATAGGCTTAAGCGGGCTAGGATCTTCTAAATTTGTTCATGATCCTTAGCACGTTTGCTCTCAACATCATTTGCCCTTATCTGTAATATTGCGATCTCACTTTCTGCAGCAGCAATGGAGTCCTGTAGTTCGGCTATTAGGAGTTCTTTGTCTTCAGTGTCTGCATGAAGAGTGTTAATTTCCATTTCTAGGTCCTCTAGTCTGGCCGTCACGTCTTCTGGGTTGAGTTTTGATGCTTCAGATGCTGGTTTACCGTCAGAGAAAGTAGTGGTATCTAGGAAGAATGGTGATGATAGTGATCTGCTTTTCTTTCGAGATGGTCCAGGCGCTTGTGATATGAGTGCAGGAGCATTGAGGTTATTCATTTCTTGGGAGTATTCACGCCCTGCAGCAGGGGTCAAGGTTAGCCCTAGCTGAGGTAATTGGGTTGCCTGAGAGGTTGGCGAGTTAATTCCTCTTGGAATGGAATGTCCCGTGGCAGCTTCCAGTTTCGGGGAGTTGTCTGGTATGTTGCTGGAAAGTGATTGAGACATTTCTTAAATGCATCCTGCATATGACAAAATGGGGTTTCTTCTTCTTACATTCCATATCCGGATAAAGATTAACTTATGAGTGTTATCTATTTTGAGATAAGGTGTATTGCATGTTCATACTATGTCTCGAGGATATATAGAGGAGTGTTGGATTTCAGTATGGCTATGTATCTTGTAATTATTAGTGGTATCCTTATGTTAAGACCCAAACTGGTGACCGAATAGTGTAGTAGGATTCCGGATAATAGGTGCATATCCATGGAGTTCATATTATCCTTGACGGCTGGTGTAACCTTTATATCTTAAGTTTCTTTCCGTAGTTCGTGACTATTGTATCTTACCTTTACCAGGCGTGTCTTTATCGTCTTCTTATCATGAGTTTGTTGTTTACGCTTCCCGATAAAGTGACATTCGTCAATTATTGGTGCATTCAAACGGCATGTGCTTTTTGGTAGGTTTTTATATACTTTGAAACACTTTTAAGGGTATACCGACATAGTGGATAGTAGTATAGGTATTTTACAATAGTTGTTATAAAGATTCCTTGTGTAGTGAGGTAACGAGTGGGTGATTAGCAAGGTACCCGAGGTGTTTATGTATGTAACTCTCATAAAACGAGATGATAAGAATGTAATTACTGATAATATCCATAATAGTATGTAAGTGACCCTTTGTAGTGTGATGTTGGTTATAGGGTTAATTATTTGGTGAGAGTCATGGTAGTTTCCTTGCACTAGGATGATACAAATGCGTAATCCACATGATATGTTATCCCGAGATGGTGAATGATAATGTGTAGTCTAGTGAAACATGTTTTCCATGACCGACAAGCGGTACTTTCGTTATTTAACGATATAGTGCCAAGCAGTTGTTAGCTTATGAAGTAAATAATGATAGATAATGCGTATACTATTCTGATATGTACTTAAGAGCCAGTTATAGTCTAGAGTTACTAATGCAACCTAGTTCTCTATAACCAAGAGCTCTGATACCAATATGTCACACCCCCAAATTCACTGCAGCGGAAGACTGGATTTGGGATTGTGACTTCATGGCGTGAAGAGGACTTGATACGAGAGATAGACCTCTACATGCCAATATACCAACGCCGACTCCATATATTCCGTAATATAGAACACCTGAGAAAAATATTGCTAAAGTGTCAACATAAAGTTGGTGAGTTCATAGGTTTCGTTGTTTGATAATGGTGATGAACCACAAGATTTATAGCCATGGCATGAAATATAGCAATCCCATATATCACAATGAAAAGTATTTACTATTGTCTAAGCTCATGACACTGAAGCGTTAACATATATCATCATAGGTAAGCCCGTGCAGATGTTCAACCCGCAACATCCGTATATGACTCAAATGAAACTGTGTTTGCTTGACTAATGTCAGTCCAAGACAAACAGGGATTGTCAATCCCGATAGATCTATCCATAACATTCGCGCTCCCTCAACCAGTCATTCGGTCAAGTTTCAATAGTTTGCTTTTTAAGAATTAGTTTTTAAGTTTCAATAAGTGTCAAAAAGTCCAAAAAGCCAAGTTCATCGTAATGCATGCTGTCTGATCTATTTAGATTTTTTTAGCTTATTTAGTAGTCTAATTAGCTTAATTCCTGTTTCTGTTTGCTTAATGATTAATTATCTAAATCTGTTTTTAACTTTTAGCTTCTTAATTTTGCTTAATGAGTCTTATCTTTAAGTTTTAAAATCTATCTTTCATCTAAAAAGCCAAAAATAAGTGGTGTATTCTGTCTTTTTTATTACCCTTTTCTAGTTTATGTGTTTAGCTTATTTCTTTAAGTTTAGCTTATTTTTATTCTTTAAGTGGGATTCTAGACATGTTTTAAGTTTTTAGCTTAATCTATTTGATTATTTGTCCTGTAGCTTAGCTTAAAGTTAGTCATAGGTCCTTTTAGTTGCTTATTTTGAGTAAACTGTCTAAATTGCATTTATTTCATTTTCAGCTTATTCTGTTTGTTGATTTTTAATCTTATTTGCTTATTAGGTCTAGGAGTTAGTCTCTATTTAGCTTTTTAAGTTATGAATTAGCTCATTAAGTCCTTTAGTTCAAGTAGTTATAGCTTATTAAGTCTTTAGTCTTAATTTTCAAAAACTGTCATTTTCAAATGCTTTTTACCAGCTTATTAATTAGTTCTAGCTATAAGTCCCTTTATTAAATGTGCTTATTTTTACCTATTCTTTAGCTTTTTCAAATAAAAAAAATAAAAAAAAATGCTTTATTAAAAAGGCTGGCCATAGGTTTTGAGCCTGTGACCTCCCCTTCACACCCCTAACGATTTAATACACACTCTCACTGTCAACTGCCCTTGGGTCTTTTTCGTTAATTACCTTGCATCATTTAATTTATATAGTAACTTTTTAGTTTATGCTTAGTAGGCTTATATTGCTTATTTTTGCAGCTTATTAGTATACCTTATTTCCAGTTCTTATTTTTCTTAGATTAGTTATAGCTTAAAGTATTTTTAGTAATTTTCCTGGATTTTTGTAAATTAGTTTACTATTTTTAATATTTTATTTAGATTAAATATATTTTTAATTCATAATAAATTAAATAAAAATCAAAAAAAATGTAAATCTTTTTTCTAAAATTATTTTCAGTCATTTAGGATTTATAAAAAATAAAAAAACATTTTTAGGGTTAAATTTTAAAAATTTAGGTTTTAAGTCGCGTTTTTTTGAATTCCTGTTATCGGTTTAATGCTTAATGTTTTAATTGTCTATATTGCTTAGATTTTTGTGCTTTTATTTGCTTTCCATTTACGTTATTAGAATTAGAATCCAAAACCAAATCTTTAATGACATTCAAGCTCGATTCCTGACATAACCGTGAATTTCCATTCACATCTCACCGAGGAGAAAGATACCCGTGTTGATTACTTATTATTCTTTCCTAAGAATAATTTGTATGATACTTATCTTACGTATGCGTATATGTATTTTTATAAATACATATATTATATTAAGAGGGATTTTTGAATGAACATCAAAATGGCGCCGCTGCCGGGGAGAGGTGATTTTTACGGGATTGTTTGTATTCGAGCCTTGAAGATCCTTTCCCCATGAAAGTTTTTGCTTTATTTTATATAAAAATAAAAAAATATTTTTACACTTCTATTCTAATTTTCTTTTGTTTTAATATTAAAAATAACTGTTTGTTAATTGTCGTTTCGGCTCATCTTTAGTTAACAAACTATAAGAGAGGTATAAGGAGGGTCGATCCTACGAACTTCGACCCGAAAGGAGAAGGTTTTTAAAAGCCTCACGCTTACCCACTCCTCCACTTCTTTGTGCGTTTTCTAGAGAGCTACCGTTCACATTTGACTTTCGGTTACCAAAAATATTTTACTTTCTTATTTTTATTATTTCTAATTTAAAAAAAATCTATAAAAATTCTTTGTTATCCTCTTATTCATTTAATACTTATTCTCTTAATCTTCTTATCTAATAATTCTTCAACATGTCTTGGTTTTCAAGATGCTCGTGGTGTGGAGGTCCATTTAACGGTGGAAATTGTAGACATTGTACAAATGTAAGTTTTGGAGACGAATTTGTCAATAATCCTAAGCCCATTTTAAATGATGAAACACCTGATTTTTCCTACCCACCTTCACAACCCCATACATCTTCGTTAGACCAATGGCATTGTTTTCATTGTAATGATCCATTAGAAAGAGGTGAACGTTGTAAACGGTGTTCTTGCAAGTGGTGTGGATTTGGTCTTAGTGAAGGATTATGCTTCATTTGCGCTTCAAGTAATGAAAATTCATCCATTAATGATCTTAATCCGAATTATTTCAATGATACTCCAAACGATTCCACCCACCCTCCACAACCCAGTACGAGACATACTTGTACGAATTATATGGAAACGATTCTCATTATGGTTATGATTGTCCACCATGATTCCCACTTGTTTATGAGCATGAACCGTGTTACAATCAAAACTATGATGATAATTATTATTCACATAATTCACCGAGTTTTCTTTGTTGTGATAATTGTGTGGGTCCTAATGAAAGTTTTCAATGTCAACCGATGAATCAAAACTATTTTGAGACTGACTATTCTAGTTTTGACCAACCCGCGCAGTGTTCCATAAATCATCAAGAAGACCTTAACCAGCAGGGGATGAATGATGTGCAAGATAAATGGGATAAAATAGATGAGTTACAGAATGAACTTCGTCAAATGTTGTAATCATTTTGTGAAAGCAGCATTATTTAGATGAAATGTTAAGTTTAAGTAATGACTTACAGATTAAAGATTATCGTAATGAGAAAATTGATATTCGTTTTAGAAGGGAATGTGAAAATATAATTGATGAGCTTAAAGGTAAATTCAATGGAATGAGTATTAAGATTAATAAAAAGAAAGAGCTTCAGCGTCTAGAGCAGGTGGCTAATCTTAGTACTTATCCTTCGCAACGTTTTAAATCTTTTTGCTATGATGACGATGATGACTATGATTACGTAAAGAGTACTATTCATTTGAATGAAATTGATTCTCAAATACCTCCGTCTATTGTAAACATACCCGTTTTGGAGCCTGAGGACTCTCTGATCATGGGGAATAAAGATCTTAGCACTATTCCTGAAAAGGAATCGGAAAAATTCATAGTCTAGTGTTGAGGACCTTGTTTCAATCCCAAGTGAGTCTGAGAATACATCCAAGAATAATAGTGATTGTGATTTACTTTCGTGTGATGATTTCTCTCCCATTAACGTTTATGAGGAAAAATCTGTGACTGTCTCTAACCCTCTCTTCGATTCAAATGATGATTTTACTTCTAGTGATGAAGAGTCACTATCCAATGAGGACGTTCAGGAAGATAATGTGAAAATTTACTCGAACCCTCTTTTCGAATTCAATGACAAATACATCTCTAGTGACGTAAATTCTCTTTTTGATGAGGTGTTAGAGAACATCAAGAGTAAAGACTCTTATGTTTCTAACCTTGATGAGCCGGCTTTGTTAGTCACACCTCTTTCCGATGATAATGAGGATGAATGTTTCGACCTTGGTGGCGACGTTGATGAGATTGAGTTTCTACTTCACCGTGATCCGTCTACTCCTAAGATAAGCGTTGCTTCCATTCTCGAGGGGTTTACCGAGGAACCGCCTCTCGAAGAGAATAACGATTTATTTTATTTGAAATCTAAAACGAATGAATGGAAGAAAATTTTGTACGATGCTCCAATTAATGATTTAATAACCAAGGACCAAATTTTTGACCCGGGAGGCAATATTGATAAGATCGATGCTTTTCTTGATGTTGATATTTCTACGATATTGAAGATGGTTATCATGATTCGGAGGGAGATATACTCTATCTTGAGAGTTTGCTTAGTAATGATACTATACATAGTCTCCCTCCGAAAGTGTTCCTTGATCATGACCCGAGGAGTTTAAGTGATATTAATGATTTGAAGATTATGGTTAAAGTTTTTAACCCCGGGATTCATGAGAAAAAAATTTCTCCAACATATGTGAACTTACCCTTTGAGGACCGCCATTATCTTTCCTTCACATATGTTATCCGAATTTTTCTTCCTTATTTCACATATCCGGTGGATTCTTTTCTTCCTCTCTCCTCCGGGAGTGAGGATATCATTTTTGACCCCGGCATCTTCGCTTTTCATTTTTCTTCTCTAAAGCCGGTGGCATATAAATGTCCAATGGAAGTTTGCTCTTTCACTTGTTTCGTCCCTAATATCACGATGATATGGGGTGAGTCAAGCTAGAGACTCGGACAAAAACAAGCGCTTCATGGGTGGCAACCCATGCTTATCCTTAATAATAGTATATTAGTATAAATAAGTGTGATGTGAGGAGGCTCACCTCTTCCTTTCTCGTGTTTCGTGTTTCGTGTTTTGTGTCCAAGATTGCCCCAGATTATGAAGACTCTCGTGCTCGTGGTTTTGTCCATCACTCGATCTTCAATCCTTCACATGCTTATATATGGGAATCCGATATCCTAGATCTTATTGATTAACGTTTATCTATTAGCATAATTAATAAACGGCTTTAGATTTGCGTAGAGAACCCTTAATATTTGGATTATACCTTGAAATTAGTATGGGGGTGACAGTCTCACATTGAGGACAACGTGTAATTCTAGTATGGGGGATCTTTCGATTCGATCTTACTTGCATTTGCCTTGTCTTCACGTAACCCTGTTTTTCCACCAAAATAGCAAAAATATGCCAAAATTAAAAAAAAATTGAAGTGTTTTGACACGATGTTTTATCTTTTTAAGGAATAAATTTTGACTTGATTGAGCATGTTGCACTCTAGCTTGCCCCTTAACTTATATAAATTTAAGCTTTTGCTAGTATTTTATACAAGGAGCTTTAAAACGCGAATTCGAGCTTGAAAAAGAAAGAGTTTGCAAGTTTCCATGATAGACTTTAAATATGCAAAACTTGTTTTATTAGACTAAGTATTAGCGGATCTTTTTATTAAAGATTTTAAATTTGCAAAGAACAAGAAATGATAGAGTTTTATATAAGTTAGATGTTAAACATAGAGTAGTTGGATCTCTTTTAAGCTCATAGAGGTTAATTGTGGCTTTTTGCTCCTATCTGCTTAATAAAGTTTATATAATTGTTGAATAAATAAAGTTGCTTTAGGTTTTTGCGATTCTTAGTTTAAGTCACTTCGTAGAGATTCCTTTTGGTGAATGTAAGGTACACATCGAGGTCTTGTCAGTGTTGTTGGGAAATAGGCTACCGATTCCTGACGGCTCGCTACCGTTGTCTAAGTAGTTAAAAGACCACAAGACTTGAAATTTAGGTATGATAATTATGTAATAAACCGAAGCCGAAATAAGACCATTACCTATTGCGGGCTCATAACCGATGTGGTAGTCATTTAAAGGGTGGAGGTAATAATAATAATAAAACTGTGTGCTGGTAAAAGTTTACTGCTTCTTGCCGGCTCACAACAGATGTGGCAGTCTTCTAAATAAGGCACATAGTAATAATCAGAGATTGATAAAAGTTTGATGCTTCTTGCCGGCTCACAACCGATGTTACAGCCTTTAAAAAGGTCAAGGATCACCGAGGTTGAAATAAGACTCCTGGACCATGGTTGGCTAGCATACCAATGTGGCAGTTGTTTAAAGGACCAAGGTTTAATAATGTTGTAATAATAATAATAAAGCCAAATTTCGACTCTAAGGTTATCTAAAAAGGATAACCCCTAAATCATATGAATTATAGTCTAAACCGGGTTTACTTTATGTGAACAAGACATTAATTTATTTGTCATGAATAATAATAATAAAAGCTTTAAAGGATCTAGGAATAAGGGAGCGAAAAGTAGCTATGCATTCACAATTAGCATTTATGAGTAGTGTTAGCATCTTAACTTGTATTTAACAATGATTTTGTTTTTAAGCTTGGTTTGGGGCGGGTGAAAAATCAAGAACGATGAATTTATCCTTTTAGTGTTCTTGTTTCGTGATCCTTAAAGTTATGATATGTATGAATAATAATTATAAATGCATAAAAATGGTAAAACGGGGAGCATTTCAAAACTAGTGATTTTTTAATTCCTTTAGATAAACACTTAGCTACTTTTCGAGGTAATTAGTCTAAGGGGGTTGAAATTTTTGGTTTTCTAAGTGTGTTTAAATACACATACCTTTTACCTAATAAAATAAGCTAAAAAGACCAATAATGACCAATAATTCATGAAAAATACATTGTATATATGTGTTTTGTCAAATGTACTGTGCAGGTATCGGATATCGACAAAAGGGCAAAAACAAGGCAAAACTGGACAAAAACCGAGCACGAGACTGGAAAAAGCATGAAAAGAAGAAGCTGAAGGCATACTTATCTCAAGTCCAAACCAAATCCAATCCCGTTAATCCTTTAAACCCAAAAATCCATTAGTCCATATCTTATTTCAATGTTAGTCCTTAAAGCTAACACCCATTACCCATTTTAACCCCCGTTAACCCATAACAAATAAACCAAAAACAACCTTTACCCAGTCCAAAGTAAATATAAGACCCGAAGGTCAAACCCACTCCCAACCCAATCAAACAATAAATTTAAACTACGATTGCTGTTCATCTTTTTCCTCCCAAACCCGCCATTTTTCACTGCAACATAAAACCAGGGTAAAGCCAATTAACCTACATCACCCACGTACTAAATCCTTCTAGAAGAACTTGGCCAACACGCTTAAAGCATGACTCCTTACAAGAATGACACGCTGGCAATCCTGAAGCCAATCATTGGTTGATGGGACATGGAGGTCAAATGGAGGGCTTAGATTATTTAGAGATTCAGGCGGTTTGGAATAGATGGCTTAGATGAGGCTTACATTCTCCTCACGCAACAAACACAAGAAGCACAAGCTCCTCTCACTCTCTGGATATAAATAGAATATGATTCTCTTCATTTTAGGTCATTAGATTTAGGATTAGTTAGGTTTATTTTTCAGTCTTATTTATTGCTTATTTCAGCTTATTTCATTTTAATGTATTTACTTTTTCAAGAAATGTAACTTTAAAATTTTAATGAAATACAAGTTTACATGTTTTATGTTCCTGTCACTTTAATCCTGTCTTTATTTTGATGAAATTTAAGCTTTAATCAGTTTACAAGTGAGCTTATAAATACTGTGTTTCTATTTCATTGATTCTCCCAAAAATCACCACAGCTTATTGAATGAAAAGCCAGACCTGGAAGGGCTTTTAAGACAATACCAGCTTATCATAGATAAGCTGGAGCCGAGTAGATAAGCTCTCTAAGAGCAAACTCACCCTTGTTTTGTGCAAAGGGAATTGTAAGTTCAAAATCTCTTTTACAGCTTTATTTTCTGTCATTGCTTATTTTTGCTTATTAAACTGCTTAATCTCGCTTGTTACTGCTTTTATATGCTGCTTATTGCTTATTCATGTTTGCTAATGTTTAGATCTCACTTTTTTATGATTTTAAAGAAAAGTGCTTGTTTTATGTCTTAATCTGCTTAATCTAGTTGCTTATTGCTAAGTGCTTTTTGAAGGATGATATTTGCTTATTAAGTCACAATTTATTTAGTTTATAATCTATTTTCAAAATTCTAAGGTTAAATTTGTCTTAATCAAGCTTAAAATGCATGTTTAGATTTTAAATGGGTGTTTGGGTAAATAGTTTAAAATGGGTTAACAGTGTTGTAACCTTCTTTTGGTTCTTAAGTTAGATTCCATAAGCTCTAATCAATTCTTATTAGTAGTTTTAATAAGTTTAGATTAAGTTTTGTTAAGTTTTCTAGTTGTTTTAATAAAACCTCAAATCTGTCATTTTTAAAAGTGGTTCTAAGTGCTTGTTTGTTGAATTTGTAAAATAAATAAGTGTGATAATTGAACTCATGATGAGTTTTAATTAAATCTTTGCACATCTGTTTTTGAGTCATAGGAATGTGGAAAAATCCTTTTGTTAAAACAGTCAAACAGTAGTAGTGTTTTAGGAGTCCTTATGTACAGAACTTTAGAAGATCCATTCCTAGCTTAGACTAGGTAGATTTTTGCTTCTCTTAGCTTATTTATATGTGCTCTTAATCTGTTTAGGCTTTAAGCCTTTTAGTTTGCTTTTTAAGACTTAGTTTTTAAGTTTTAAAAAGTGTCTAAAAGTCTAAAAAGCCAAGTTCATCATGATGCATGATGTCTGATCTATTCAGATTTTTTTAGCTTATTTAGTAGTCCAATTATCTTAATCCTGTTTCTATTTGCTTAATGATTAATTATCTAAATCTGTTTTTAAGTTTTAGCTTTTTAATTTTGCTTAATGAGTCTTATCTTTAAGTTTTAAAATCAGTCTTTCATCTAAAAAGCCAAAAATAAGTGGTGTATTCTTTCTTTTTTATAACCCTTTTTTAGTTTATGTGTTTAGCTTATTTTTTTAAGTTTATCTTATTTTTATTCTTTAAGTGGGATTCTAGACCTGTTTTAAGTTTTTAGCTTAATCTATTTGCTTATTTGTCCTGTAGCTTAGCTTAAAGTTAGTCATAGGTCCATTTAGTTGCTTATTTTGAGTAAACTGTCTAAATTGCATTTATTAGATTTTCAGCTTATTCTCTTTGCAGATTTTTAGTCTTATTTGCTTATTAGGTCTAGAAGTTAGTTTGTCTTTAGCTTTTTAAGTTTTGAATTAGCTCATTAAGTCCTTTAGTTCAAGTAGTTATAGCTTATTAAGTCTTTAGTCTTCATTTTCTAAAACTGTCATTTTCAAATGCTTTTTACTAGCTTATTAATTAGTTCTAGCTATAAGTCCCTTTATTAAATGTGCTTATTTTACCTATTCTTTAGCTTTTTCAAATAAAAAAATAAAAAAAATGCTTTATCAAAAAGGGTGGCCACAGGTTTCGAGCCTGTGACCTCCCCTTCACACCCCCCAACGATTTAATACACACTCTCACTACCAACTGCCCTTGGGTCTTTTTCGTTAATTACCTTGCATCATTTAATTTATATAGTAACTTTTTAGTTTATGCTTAGTAGGCTTATATTGCTTATTTAGTATCTTATTAGTATAGCTTATTTCCAGTTCTTATTTTTCTTAGATTAGTTATAGGTTAAAGTATTTTTAGTAATTTTCCTGGATTTTTATAAATTAGTTTAATATTTTTAATATTTTATTTAGATTAAATCTGTTTTTTATTCATAATAAATTAAATAAAAATCAAAAAAATGCAATTATTTTTTCTAAAATTATTTTCAGTCATTTAGGATTTATAAAAAAAATTAGGGTTAAATTTTGATAACTTAGGTTTTAAGTCGCGTTTTTTTGAATTCCCGTTATCGTTTTAATGCTTAATGTTTTAACTGCCTATATTGCTTAGATTTTTGTGCTTTTATTTGCTTTCCATTTGCGTTATTAGAATTAGAATTCAAAACCAAATCTTTAAGGACATTCAAGCTCGATTCCTAACATAACCGCGAATTTCCATTCACCTCTCACCGAGGAGAATGATACCCGTGTTGATTATTTATTATTCTTTACTAAGAGAAATTTATATGATACTTATCTTACGTATGCGTATATGTATTTTTATAAATATATATATTTTATTAAGAGGGAATTTTGAATGAACATCAACAGATGTCAGCAGATGTTGCACGGGGTCACGGCGGTGACGGTGGCGGTGATGATCGTCCCCCTCCATACCAGATACCCACCGGTTGCGGGGGTTGCTTAGGTAACCGAGGTAAGAATTTCTGGATTATTGTAATACAAGCATAAACTTGATACATTGAATTTGCTTGCCTTGAATTTTTATGACTTTATCACTCACTTGATTTTGCAGGTAAGGGCACCCGAAAACCCAATTTGGGTGGCAGGAGAGCGGGCAGGATGCATACCCGCCAGGAGACCCGAAACCTCGGGTTAAAGGCCATCACGGATAAAAATGGCCCCGTCCCGATCCGGTTTGAGTTTGGCGACAGAGAGACCCTGATGCCTCTCGGTGACCATGCGGCTCATTGGGCTAACTACCTCGGGGAGCTCGTTAGGGAGTTGCCGTTGCACTACCCTTCTTGGCGCCAAATGCCGCCGGAGCGGAAGGCGGGGGTCGTGGCAAAGATTGGGGTAAGTTATTTCATTATCCTTTTATGTTTATTTCATTATCGTGTTCATTTATTTAATTGTGTATATTTATCTAAATTTGTTTATTTATTTATATCATATAAATAAATAAACAAATTTAGATAAATATACACAATTAAATAAATGAACATGATAATGAAATAAACATAAAAGGATAATGAAATAACTTACCCCAATCTTTGCCACGACCCGCGCCTTTCGCTCTGACGACATTTGGCGCCAAGAAGGGTAGTGCAATGGCAACTCCCTAACGAGCTCCCCGAGGTAGTTAGCCCAATGAGCCGCATGTTCACCGAGAGGCATTAGGGTCTCTCTGTCACCAAACTCAAACCGGATCGGGACGGGGCCATTTTTATCCGTGATGGCCTTTAACCCGAGGTTCCGAGTCTCTTGGCGACTATGCATCCTGCCCGCTCTGCTGCCACCCAAATTAGGCTTTCGGGTGCCCTTACCTGCAAAATCAAGTGAGTGATAAAGTCATTTAAATTCAAGGCAAGCAAATTCAATGTATCAAGTTTATGCTTGTATTATAACAAAACAGAAATTCTTACCTCGGTTACCTAAGCAACCCCAGCAACCGGTGGGTGCCTGGTATAGAGGCGGGCGATCATCACTGCCACCGTCACCGCCGTGACCACGTGCAACATCCGCTGACATCTGTACAAGTAGTCCCAAACTGGGGACTTTCCGAAATTAATTTCTAATAAATTAAAGACATATTCATAGGAGTAAAGGAGAAGCACTGTCGAAATCATCTGAAATAGTAAACCAATTATACGCATTCATATCCTAAATGAGACAAAACATTCAAAAAGCAGTTCCAAACTGGGGACTTTTCGAAATTAATTTCTAATAAATTAATTTCGGACGAGTTTTCTATAGGATGATTAATTTTAGATGGGGATTTTCCAAAATTAATCACTAAAATCCTAAAATCCTAAACACAGATACATTTAATAAAGAAAAACACATCAATTTATACCAAATAAGCTGTTTTTAAACAGCTTAATCTGATAAGTTGTTTAACAACACCTTATCAACATTATTCTGATAAGCTGTTGTTAAACAGCTTGTCAGATTAAGCTGTTTTTAAACAGCTTAATCTGAGAATAAGGAGTGTTTGGATTTGCGTTTTACACTGTCAATGAGTGTTTGGATTTGCGTTTTACACTGTTAAGGAGTGTTTGGATTTTCATTTTATAGTAGCAATCACAATAAACATTCCCCGGTGACATGTCCCTGGGGATACCAAAAGGATAAAAAAATATAAAACATACTTTAGGCTGTGGACTCGGCTATTTCTCGCCTCTCGGCTCGGTCTCGGCTCGTTCTCGCCCTCGGTTCAATCTCCGTTGTGGCGGGTATGGTGGTGAGAGGTGGTGGTGGGTGAGATGTGGTGGCGAGCTGTGGTGGTGGTGGTTCTGCAAACAATCGCGAGCTGTGGTGGTGTCGAGTATTTTGGGTGTTTTGCGTTTTTGTTACAAAGTTTTAAAAGAATTGTCGGTTTTTAGAGAAGGAGGATAGGTTAGGGTGGCGGGGTTACGGCTACCGTGCTCGTGTGAAGTGGCCGGTGGTGAGTGGTGGGGGTAGAGGTGGTGTGGTTCTGTGGTAGTGGTGGTGGATGTTGGTGGGTTCTGTGGTGGTGGTTTGGAGGATTGGTGCTGGGGTCTCGCACACAGCAGTATGTTTTTTTATAAGTGTTTTGTGTCAATTAGTGTTGGACCGCTTTTTGATAGTTGTTGTATCCCTGGCGACAATCCCCGGCGACATGCCGCCGGAGAATAGTGAAAGTTTTGTCGTTTAGCTAAATTGGCGCGATACTAAAATTTTTCGTGGGAGTAATCCCCGGCGACATGTCGCCGGGGAATTTCTTTTACGAAAAAAACATTTATTCAGTTTTTTATAATTATATATTTTATAAATAATCATTTATAAATATAATTATAATTTTTTAATTATAATTTATATAATTATTTTTTTATAAAATATATAATTATTATTTATAATTATTTTTTATAAAATATATAATTAAATATATACTAATAAAAAAAAACGTTCCGGTTTCTCTGTTCGCTCCGGTCCAGTCGGTCCAGTCTCTCGATCCGGTCCGGTCCAGTCGGTCCAGTTTCTCGGTTCGGTCCGGTCCAGTCGGTCCTGTTTCTCGGTCCGGTCCAGTTCGTTCCGGTCGGTTTCTCGGTTCGTCGGGGAATGTTTTCTAATAAAAAAACTTTGTTCAGATTTTTAATAATTATTATTTATAAAATATATTTATAATTATATATTTTATAAATTAATAATTTTTAAATATAATTTATGTTTTGTTATTATAATTTATACAATTCAATTTTTTTTAGAAAATATTTAATTATTATTTATAATTAATTTTTATAACTATAGAATTAATAAATACTAATTAAAAAAACATTCCGTTTTTTCGGTTCGTTCCGGTCCGGATGGTTTGGTTTCTCGGTTCGTTCCGGTCCAGTCGGTCCAGTTTCTCGGTCCGGTCCGGTCCAGTCGGTCCATTTTCTCGGTCCGGTCCGGTCCGAATTCGGTTTCTCGGTTCGCCGGGGAATGTTTTCTAATAAAAAAAATTTATTCAGATTTTTAATAATTATTATTTATAAAATATATTTATAATTATATATTTTATAAATAATTTTATAAATAATAAATTATAAACATAATTATAAGTTTTTTTATTATAATTTATATAATTATTTTTGGATGAGTCGATATGTTATCGTTGTACATTAGATGTTCAACGGATGAGTCGATATGTTATCGTTGTACATTAGATGTTCAACGGATGAGTCGATATGTTATCGTTGTACATTATATGTTCAACGGATGAGTCGATATGCTATGGTTATACATTAGATGTTCAACAGATGAGTCGATATGCTATCGTTGTGCATTAGACGTTCAACAGATGAGTCGATTTGCTATCGTTGTACATTAGATGTTCAACAAATGAGTCGATGTGTTATCGTTGTACATTAGATGTTCAACGGATGAGTCAATGTGTTATCATTGTACATTAAATGTTCAACGGATGAGTCGATGTCTTATCGTTGTACATTAGATGTTCAACGGATGAGTCGATATGTTATCGTTGTACATTAGATGTTCAACGGATGAGTCGATATGTTATCGTTGTACATTAGATGTTCATCGGATGAGTCGATATGCTATCGTTGTACATTAGATGTTTAACGGATGAGTCGATATGCTATGGTTATACATTAGATGTTCAACGGAGGAGTCGATGTGTTATCGTTGTACATTAGATGTTCAATGGATGAGTCGGTCTATTATCGTTGTACATTATATGTTCAACGGATGAGTCGATATGTTATCGTTGTACATTAGATGTTCAACGGATGAGTCGATATGTTATTGTTATACATTAGATGTTCAACGGATGAGTCGATATGTTATCGTTGTACATTAGATGTTTAACGGATGAGTCGATATGTTATCGTTGTACATTAGATGTTCAACGGATGAGTCGATATGTTATCGTTGTACATTAGATGTTTAACGGATGAGTCGAGATGTTATCGTTACACATTAGATGTCTAACGGATGAGTCAATATGTTATCGTTGTACATTATATGTTTAACGGATGAGTCGATATGTTATCGTTACACATTAGATGTTCAACGGATGAGTCGATATGTTATCGTTGGACATTAGATGTTCAACGGATGAGTCGATATGTTATCATTGTACATTAGATGGTCAACGGAGGATTCGATGTGTTATCGTTATACATTAGATGTCCAACAGATGAGTCGATATGTTATCGTTGTACATTAGATGTCCAACGGATGAGTCGATATGTTATCGTTGTACATTAGATGTCCAACGGATGAGTCGATATGTTATCGTTGTACATTAGATGTTCAACGGATGAGTCGATATGTTATCGTTGGACATTAGATGTCCAACGGATGAGTCGATATGTTATCGTTGTACATTAAATGTTTAACGGATGAGTCGAGATGTTATCGTTACACATTAGATGTCCAACGGATGAGTCGATATGTTATCGTTGTACATTAAATGTTTAACGGATGAGTCGATATGTTATCGTTACACATTAGATGTTCAACGTATGAGTCGATATGTTATCGTTGTACATTAGATGTCCAACGGATGAGTCAATATGTTATCGTTGGACATTAGATGTCCAACGGATGAGTCGATATGTTATCGTTGTACTTTAGATGTTTAACGGATGAGTCGATATGTTATCGTTACACATTAGATGTCCAACGGATAAGTCGATATATTATCGTTGTACATTAGATGTTTAACGGATGAGTCGATATGTTATCGTTACACATTAGATGTCCAACGGATGAGTCGATATGTTATCGTTGTACATTAGATGTTTAACGGATGAGTCGATATGTTATCGTTACACATTAGATGTCCAACGGATGAGTCGATATATTATCGTTGCACATTAGATGTTTAACGGATGAGTCGATATGTTATCGTTACACATTAGATGTCCAACGGATGAGTCGATATGTTATCGTTGGACATTAGATGTCCAACGGATGAGTCGATATGTTATCATTGTACATTAGATATTTAACAGATGAGTCGAGATGTTATCTGTTGGGAATTTACAAGACAAGATAAGGTTTTCTTTATTCAAACATGATAAAGAAACTATTACTACTACAAACTACTACACACGCTCTATGCGTTTCTAAACTCTCATCGGAGAAGTCTACTATTAAATGGATACCTCTAACCTAGACGCCTACCCTCTTTATATAATAGAGGGAGTAGGATTTACAAGACAAG
>BQNB010006880.1:81030-92861 GCA_026074375.1 Tanacetum coccineum
TTACTGGAATGACTAATTTGCTCTAGGAGCAGCCCATTCGACCCTCAAGATAAGGTTATCATAACCATACCCATTCAGTTTGGCAATAGCTCTCTCACCATCTTCCCTCCTAACAAAATTAACAAACCCAAAACCTCGACTCATACATGTCTTATGATCCATAACAACATAAACACGAGACACACTACCAAACGGACTGAACAGCTCATTCAAATCGGCCTCACGAGTGTCTTCTGAAAGGTTATTGACCCGGACAGAGTTCTCATCATTCCTACGTCTCATGTCAGCACCAGGAGCTACTGGTCTCATTGCATCGCCACGCTTTGTGGGTGGAACATATGTTCCTTTAGGGGCACCAGGTTCACTGGTGGTTGATGGATTTTTAGAGGTTGGATTCTCGACAACAGATTCACTTGGTTGTGCAAGGTCCTTTAAGGGGCACCTTGCAGTCCAGTGTTCACCTTTTTTACCGCAACTCCTGCAGTGCATAAGGATACCACTATTTGATGCCAACGGGTCTGATGAAGATGCATTGGAGTCTTCAGCTTTGGTACCTACATGATTCAAATTTAGTCAAAGCAGCTAAAAAGTCACAAAACAAAGTGGTAATAAAGACTTTAAGTGAATTTTGCACGATGTCGTGCTAATAAATGTTTGTTACATATCTGTTACTAAAACACATTTTCCTAAAGAGAGGAGTGAATCTACTCATTGGTTACATATTTTGAAACAAGTTGTTTTAAGGGAGTGTTTAAGAAAGCTTATTTATACAGCTTATTAGCTTATAATTAAAAGACAAGATGCTAAAGAAAGGAGTTTCTTAGAAGGAATTGCTCGCTTTACTAATTAAGAAGCAAAAAATAGTAAAAGCAGTAATTAGATAAGCAATGCCAAACACCTTCAAAACATCAAAGGGTGTTTGGTTAAGCAAATACAGGTGAGCTTAAGTATCAACAGCCTCAAAAAAATTTATACACTAATACACCAATCAACCCTCAAATAAGCTCCTTTTCGTTAACTTATTATATCTTGAAACTAAAAGTGGCTAACAAGCTCTCTAAATAAGCTTATTGTTAAATCAATACTATAAACATATGCCCAGTTTTATAAACAGTAACGAAACACCATGAAGACTATTTTCGACATTCTACATCAAGTTAAACTAACCTAATAATCAATTAAAAATCAATAAAGAAAAGCACAACTTCTCAAAACACGTATCTCTACATAAACTATAATCAGTAACAAACTTATCAAATTCCAGTAATTTCAAGTATAGACTCCTTAAAGTAGATGAATAACCAAACACTTAATTTTAATATAACATAAGGAGCTAGCTTTTAACTTTCTGCTATCACTCCACAACTTGGGCAGTCAGGGAACGGAGATACCCGACTTAGGCCACGAGTACCATGCATGAACATGCAGAACCTCAGCTATTTATCTCTTATTATCAATCAGAAACACCCCATCCGTACGAAATCACTAATAACACAACAACAATAATAAAAACAAGAAAAGGAACAAGTTTGATATATACCAGGAGCATTAGGTCGTTCAAAGGCGATCACTTCACGACTAACCACAGTCAAATTATCAGCAGCATTGTCATGAACAGCATCACCAAATTTAACCCAAGATTTTCTTCTTTCAATAGCATTACTTACCCTAGTAGTACCCAACTTCGTAACACGTGTAGTAGTAACCGTCTGTCCAGCATCATTAAAATAGTATTCAACTGTTTTCTTTATACCATCTTTATCTGGTCCTGTTACTTCTGGTTTTGGCAGGAGTAAATAGCTGTAATCTGTGTCTTCTTCGTCTACAGCATCTGACCATCTTTGTCTTTGATACTCGGTCGTCATATTCAAGTTAAACGCTAATGTAAAACTGTTTCATCTATTTATATGCATGTTACTTAATCCCCAAGTTTTGTGAATATGTAAAGTAAGAAAGATAACCACGTATCTTAGGTAGACTTGGGCTCCAAGGTTTAATTTTTTTTTCTTCTATAAAATAAATAAATAAGTAAAAATATACGAAGTGTTTTTTAGGCATTATTATAACTTGATAGAAAGTAGCAGTTTATTGATGGGAAGTTATAATAATGGAATAAAAAACACTTTGCAAGTGACTGGCTGTCAAAGATACGAGTCTATGCGTAAATAGAGGAGCACAAACCGGTTATTTTCCCAAATCAAAAACCAGTTTCGCCTCAAACCGGTCCGGTTCGAAATCGGTTTTGGCAAAGATATATTTACAACCTGTCTCGGAGCAAAAAAAGAATGTGGATGGAGTTAACAAGTCAAAAACCGGTTTCGCCTCAAACTGATCCATTTTACAATCGGTTTTGGCAAAGCAAAACCCAAACCACCGGTCTGAACTGGTTACCGGTAAACCGGTTTTAGTTTAGGCTGGGCAAATTTTTCGGAAGTAATTTTCTTTTAACTATATATATCAACACCTAAGTATAATACAAGTTATGAAAGAATGACATGACAAAAAATATGATTCATTGATGACTCATTACTACAGTGATTTTTTTGGCTCTCATTTTTGGGTCGGCTTATTTGGTTTTTTCTTTCCTTACTCAACATTTATTTATGGTGCGAGTATAATTACGTTAAACATACAAGTATGCAATATAAAAAAAAACCGGCGAATACAAGTCAGCCCCGTTTCAACCCGCGGCACATTCTCACTCAATATTCGGTCAAAATCAATTCGAAAGAAATTAAGCCCCGCCTTGGGCCGACCTATTTAGTTTTTTTTCTTTTTTTATTTACTTAGTCTACATTTATGACGCGAGTATAATAACGTGGAACATACAAGTACACAATATAAAAATAAAATAAAAATCGCCGAATACAAGTCAGCCCCGTTGCAACGCGCGGGCACATTCCCAATCAATATTCGTTCAAAACCGATTCGAAAAACATTATGTCCCGTCGCAACGTGCGGGCTATTTTGCTTGTTACCACCTCAATTAGGGTTGTGCATATTGAATCGTCAGCCGGACCGGACCGAACATATCTCGGTCTGGTCATCGGTTCATTCTTTTCCTTAAATTCGGTCCTGGTCCGGTCGGCTCAGTCCGGTCCTACAAAAAACCCGACGGTTATGCTTTGTTGGACCGGGTCGGCCAGACCGAAGACCGAACCAAACCGACCCAAACCATTTCGATCCGACATTTTGGACAAATTCAGTTTTAATCCGGTCTGGTCAGCTCGGTTTTAGGTTCGTGGTCACCCATAACCTCAATAGTGAGGTGGCACACATGAGGCATTGTAAAATTTTGGAATTAATTTTGGCTTAAAAATGGAACTGCCTATGATCGAACTTGGGATGCTTTGCACAAAGCAAAAACAAATCAACCACTAAAGCAATTGAGTGTTTGTGATGAGTTTCCTAACCGAAATATACATGCTTTAGTTCAAACTATCAATTAATGAGAGTAGTCAATTACATATTTGCACAAATGAAGTTGGACTAAGTTATGTTATGTTTCTTCAAAAAAATTAAGTTATGTTATGTCAACTACAACCAAACGTTTTCAAAACTGATATTCACCTACAATCTAGGGATCCTAATTGAACTAACAAAGACAAGTTTACAGGGATTTTAAAAACATGATCAATCACAACTTTCATTCCACATTCATTGGTTTAAGAAACGTAATATCCTCTAATTTTATCCAAAATCGATTTTCAAAAAACATGGCAATGAAACCCTAATATCTCTTCTCTACTACTTATAAAGGAAAAAGACTCATTTCTTGAAAGTGAAAAAGTGAAAATTGAAAAACTTAAAATTTTGAATAGATACACTGAGGAAAAGGGAAGGTATTGACAAAAAAAGGAAGGTATACTCCATTTGAATACATACGCTGGGAAAAGGATTGACAAAAAAAAAAGGGTTGACATGGGAAGGGTTTACAAAAAACGAATGAAATAGAAAGGTTTACAACTTTTAGGGTTCGTTTGGTAGGACGGATTTTTTTTAAATGAATTGAATAACCAACGTAATGGAATAAATAGTGTATTGTGGTGGTTTATTACCGTTATTAATCATGTTTGGTTTATATGATAAAGCGTAATGGAATCGATAATAAAAAGACTAAAATATCATTGATGATAGAAATTATTTAATGTGGTTAATTAATGATGAAATTTAATGTAATTTAGTTCATTACGAGATGGAATGAAAAAAAAAGCAAGGGACCTCTAAGGAATGATTTTGATGTAATGGGTCATTCCTTGAAATGAATCATTACATTATATAAACGTAAACAAACAAGATTTTTCCATTCCATCGTAATAATCGTTTTCATTCCTACTTTGATTACAACATATCAAACGCTACATTAATGAAAACTTTGATGACACGATTATTTTTCATAAACACCCTCTATGGTTGCAATGGCAAGTTTTACTTTTTTGAAATAAATAAATGGCTACAGCATGTTACGGCCTTTCAAGTTTTTTAAATGCTATATAGTTAAACAAGATTACCCGCGCGTTGCTGCGGGACGTTAATTTTTCGCGCGTTGTTGCGGGCCATTGTTATTATTATTATTATTATTTTTTTAATTTTGTGCGGGTTTATTTTTTCGGTCTCATGTTTAATAGTGCGGGTTTATTTTTCGGTATCATGTTTAATAATTTGTTTTTTTTTCTTATATAAGTTTATGTCCCGCGCGTTGTTGCGGGGCGGTAATTTTTTTTTAGTTTTTTTTTGCGATTTTTTTTTGTCTCATGTTTAATAGTTTGTTTTTTTTATATGGGCTTATGTGTTGGGCCTCATGTTTAAACCTTTGTTTTTTTTTTTGCTATATGGGTTTTTTTTAAATGACACTGTTTAATGCAATCTAAAGTTGTATGTTTGTGACTATGTCGATTATTTTAGAGTTGAATCGGTACTTTTGTAATATTTTCTCCCCCTATTTTGTGCCAAAAATTTAAAATAAAAAATAAAAAAAAATTGGGCCGGCCCAAAGTGGGAGCCCAGGCCCAAAAATGATTTACCATTGTACAGTAGAAGCACTGTAGCTTCTACTGTACAATGCAAAATGTATGTTTTATAATATTTTTAGACTTGACTGATTTCTAAGCAATGCTAATACTATCTCAGATACATGTAGAGTTCTCAGTATCATAACTTGATATAATATCTTACAACTTTGTCAGCATTTAATTGGAATGTAAGCTTGGACTTTGATGGATTTGAAAACGAATACAAACTGTAGTTTAAATTAAATAAAATGTATGATGTTTTATATGTTAAATTTATTTGGGAAGGTCGAGTCTTTGACTCATGCGCGACCTAGGGTTCCCGAGTGAAACATCTTGTGAGGACATCAGAAAGCCTAACCAATAGGCCACCTTGGTGGTGGTTTATAAAACCTTTACTATGTTAAGAAATTAAGTCACAGGGACAGTGATACAACTTAAACGTCTCGATGCTATGTACAAACTTCGGTAGCGTTTGATCCCAATAAACTAAAACCGCAGAACATTACAAACAGCACAAGCTGCTACAGAAAGTAGTAACCTCGGAAGCAGCAGAGGCTTAAATTTATTGAGGTATAATAAATGGTCAAGACAAGTGGGCTCACTGATTTATATAAGTTGCGCGCTAATGTGAAAGAGCCTGGGAAGGTCAATGGAGCTTAATTCATCATTCAAAACAATGTATCAAGTAGAATGGATGCTGCACTGGCTGGTATGTTCAGCAATATTCTACCTTAAGTACATACTCTTGTGCTTATCAGCGCCTTAATAAATTTTGTTAGCCACAACCTAATTTTTAGAAGTATAAAGAACTAAACACATGGATTGTAGCCATAACATGATCAATACTCAAATCATCCATAAATATTAGTAGTATCAAGTAAGGCAATCACAAATCGATCATACTATCAAAAACGACACTCTTCTTATTCAGATATCAAATATTTGACTTGTTCGTATTCCTCTTTCTTTTCTTCTTTCAACCCTCCCGGTTTTCATCAATCTCTCTTTTTTCCTGCATTGAAGTTTTCCAATAATTAAACAGGCGGAGTTTATTAATAAATTCTAGAACAGCTAAAACATATAAAAGATGCACTTTAGCTATACCTTAGACCCGTTCTTCTCTCTGTTCCAACTACCTTTTCTCTTTCTCTTCTTCCTCTCGGTCTCTCCATCTTTTAGATTATAAACTTCCTTAATATTTCTGTTGTCCTGTATTCGAATTTTTAAAACAAGTATGATACATATTGAGTCGTTAATCAAAATATAGTATATTTTCAGAAAAGACGGTGAAAAAACAGGCAGAACTCACCTTAACTTCCCTGTTCTTATTCTTTGTGTGGCTTGATTTCTCGTTATTAGAGTAAGGAGATACAAGGGTTTGCACAAAGATAGGAGACCAAATATGTTTTCCACTCCTAGACAAAAATGTATCATCACAACAAAAGTAACTCGGCATTTTCCTGTGTTGTAAAGTAAGATGAATCAGAGATCAAAATTAAGTTTAAGTTCAAGCACCCAAGCCCCAAACAAAATCAAAGCATGTAACATGGACTTATGTCGCGAGCTACCAAATGTGAAAGACGTGGATTGCTCAAACATCAGTCACCAAATATTCCCAAATAGCATAATGTCATAATCCATCGAATACAAAACAAATTAGGATGCATCCATACGCCCCTTAAAACAAATAATATCTTCATAATGCGAATATAATATAAAATGGTGGGGGACGGCCTAGTGAGAAATCATTACTCCAGATCACTGCACACATGAGTCATGCCAAAGGTGCATCAATGACACGACCATGTTACCTTCATGGCTAGGAAACAAATAGTGGCTTGGGTCTCAAACTGAAGGGTTCAAAGCAAAGTCATATCAAAGTTCATTTCAAAGGGATCATAGCAAAGGTTCAATTGCCTATAGGTTCAATATCAAAGGTTTAAATATCATCAAGGTTTCAAATAACAAAGGTAGCTTAGTAGAGTTCATTGGAACATAATGACAGATCATATAAACGGAACCACACATAAAAAGCTTCAGAGAAAATGTAGCAATTCACATAAGTATCAAAGTAGAGAGGAATATGTCATGAGGAAACTTAACGATAAGAGTCGAATTTTGTACCTTATTCCGAAGCAAAGCAATACTCAAAGAATAAACCACAGGAATCTTAAAATCACTTCCCTCTTGACCGTACCTAAAGAAATGATGAATTCGAATTACAAACCATTCATTTAAGTTATACTTTCTATTTTTAGTAACTTTACATTTTTTTAGTAACTTTCCATTTTTAGTAACTTTCCATTTGTTATGTAAGTTTCCAAATTAGTTTATTCTCTCATTTGAGATTCTAATTAAGTCATTTTCTGAATGCTTAGGGACTCCTTATACACGTCAACTTACAAGTTTAAGGTTAAAATATGACAACTTTTATATTTTAGGGTTCAATATGCAAATATCAACATCTTCAAGGTTTTAAAAGTGTATATATCAAAAGTTTCACATTTTATTCAAGATTTACCATTTCATTTTTCTGTATTAACAAGTCTTACCTTAATTTTACATAATTTACATACTTTAGTATTTATTTGGTTTATTTCAATTACTTAAACATTATCTATTAATTATCTCATAATACAAAACAAACCCTCATTAGATTCAAATATGACAAAATATTACTTTTATACATTAATACTAAGACCAAACTTATACTTTTTAGAATTTACTGTTTCTGTCCCTCTATTTTAATTAGAATAATATTTCTAATTACTTAATGTATTAATTAACCATTTTATATCCAAAAATAATATCAATGTTGATTCACTTTTATACGACCCAAACTTATTTTATACAGATATATTAATATAGTAACATGTCTAAAACAGACCCATAGTTTTAGAAATTACAAAAACAAGTTCACTTATACTTTTAAATAGCAAATCGTGAGGGTAACAATTAAATCACTAAAAACCCTAATTGAATTTTTCCCAAGCTACTCAACATTAATTATTTCCCATAATTGGCATTAATGTTCCTGGACAAAATTATCAAAACCATAACCCTAATTTTATTCTTCTCATTTTTCCCTTATTTTTGAATCGGGAAAACACAAGTAAATCTCCAAATAATTAATTCAAATCTCTTCTAAATTTTACGAACATTTTTATGTTCTGAGTATATGTTATATGTAAAAACCTTTAAAAAAATATAAAATCAATTTTTAAAGTTGAATTTGTGCCGATTAAATAATTAATCCAAATTTGGGTTTTCCAATATGATTTAATTTATAAAATCAAAATTAAAATGCATTCATTCTTTTATATATCAATGAACATTTTTCCTCATGTGTGTAGAAACGAATATTTATTATGATGAAAAATGAGTTGAAAAAAATACATTTGATGAATTCCTTGGATATATTTTTGAATTATTAGTAACGGTTGAGATTTTCGAAACCCAAAACACTAACCAAAAATCGAATCTCAATCAACTCCAAATTCCCCACTATTTTTCCACACTCCTTTTGACCTTCATCATAAAATCACCTTTAGAAAAATACGTGCAATGCCCTGGAAAAAAATTTGTACCGCCTCCTTTAGGTTTTTAGGGTTTCAGGAATTTAGTTTTAAGAAATTTTACAAATGAAAAATGTATAGATAAATATAATATGATATTATGCCGAGTTATAGGGCTTTCAAAAGAGGTTAAATCAGATTATAACTTTGCAATATTTATTTTGTTATTATCTTCATTTATTTTATTTAATTTGTAATATATAATTAACTAAATATTAATAATTCGGCTAAATATATATAACCATAAGTATTAATTATTTTTCTTACATGATATAAAGTATTTTAATCTCACAAAAATTTCATAATTGCTATATATTGTATTTTCATAATTTCTAATACTTAAATGAGTTTTATTTAAGCTTTTATGAAATTTTCTTGCATTAGGGGTATTTTGGTAATTTTACATTTGTTGAGATTTTTAGGTTTTACACTTGCATCCTATTTGTAAAACATGCATATGTTTCTCACCCAAAACTTATAAATCAGTGTAAATGTAAAACATGAGGCTATGAACTCACCTTGAGTTAATAAATATCAAGATATCACAGAAAATGCGTCAGATAAACGCCGAATGCAACCTAATTAATTATAGGTCGTATAAGTACTAAGCACTCTGAATAACTACTACCATATATAATTATATATAGCTACATCACCATCTAATTGCGTTTGCGAAAACATAATTATAAAATAAAAACGTTTATAAATATTACTTTAGTAAAAACGGCGTAACTTTCCCGTTTTAAGCCCGTTTGGTATGTTTCTTACGTCCACGCTTTCGTATTAAGACGATGCATTAAAAAATTATATTTTCATGTTTTGAGTCCTCTGATAAACAGTAACTTTTACTGTTCACGAATTTTTATAAAATTAATCGTCATAAACCCGTAAATGTCGTATTTTATTCGTTTTAGTTCTGATTTTAGTGATTCTTTCGAGCACGTTTTTGTAATTAAAAGTTCTATCAAAATATGATATTTTTCAAAAATATGCATCTGCTATGAATAGTGATTTTTACCGTTCATAGTTTATAAAATTATTTTTATAAACTTTAATTACTGTAAACTTGTGAAATTCACAACTCCTTCGTTATTGATCAAAAAATTATGATTCTTAATGTTTTGGAATCCTAAAAATATGTATTATCTGAGAAAAATAGCCAATCTTATATATCAGAAGTATTTTGTAACTTGTATTTATAAAATTTCTTTTATAAATCCGTTTATTAACATATAACTTGTAAACTACGTATCTCCTTCATTATAAAGCGGATTTTTAAGTTTCTTATATGGTTGGAATCCTCATGAGATGTAATATTTTATAAAAATAAATATAAAATAAATAAGTTATATGTCGAATTTGATCAGACCCTTTGGGTCATTTTGATAAAATATGTTTAAAACTTGATTTTATACCTTTTCACTTGTTACAAGTTCATTACAGCACTTAATATCTCATATCTTACATTCCTAGGGTCCCTAGTCCATGATTAGTCCATATATTGTCCAAGAATCACAAGATCCAAATGTGTACATACTCATTTGTTCATTAACTTTCATAAGTATACATTTTAGGTAACTTATTTATATAAGCTTTTTATACATAAACCATACTTGTACATCACTTATACATCCATTATAACATGATATGAACATTCATACAACATATATAAAAGTTTACCAAATCACAAACAAGTGTAAAAATCCATTTTTCATGTAGATAAGTTCCTTAAATGGTGATTAATTACACAAACATTATATATGCCTAAAATCATGAAAATAAAGAGATTAAGAGTTTTAGATAACCTTAATATGAAGTGCGGTGATAAACAACACAATCTAAACCCTAGTTTAGATGACAAACCCATGCTTACAACACCTTGAAAACCCTAACTTCAACAAAACCCTAATCTTGAACCTTCTTGCTTTAACAATTGTAAACCTTAAATCAAACATTCTAAACACCTTAGGCTATCTTAGATATGATGTAGGAATGCTTGGAAATGTGGTAAATAAAAATTATATGGATGGTTTATGTTAAGGGTTTTGAGCCGTGGCCTATGTAGGAGGAAAAGAGAGAGTTTTGTTGGTTTTTACCTAAGAAATAAGAGTGTCGTGTTCTATCTTCTAGGTTAGGCATTATTATACCGTAGAGACTAGTCACAGGGGACATCAAGAGGGGTTTTGCTCGATCAATAATTATTAATATATATATATATATATATATATATATATATATATATATTTATATATATATATATATATATAATATATATATTATACTCAAAAGCAAACATGTCAACCAAATTACTTTTAGACCAAGGATTGGTCAAGAGTTCACAATTAAAAATATATATATGTGTTCGGAAGAATGATTCCCAGGGCGTTACATGTCTCCCACGAGGTTGTATGGAAATCGAATGACGAATGCATATCGATGTTTGAATATGACAAGGTTATGATTTGATTTTTTCATTTTACAAGTTAAATATGCAAAAAAACGATTAAATAAAACCTAAAAAAAACGAAAGCTAGAATGATTTAAACCTAAAATGAGACGGGAATGTAAAAATGCGAGCAAAAAAGAAACTATATTATCAATAATTACACCCTAAAGTGATAAAAAAAGAAAATACTAAACTGCTAAGCAGTTTGAGCTCAAATAAGCTAATGGAAAATGGAACAGACAAGTTGGGCACTAAACCTAATAAGCAAGTGCAAACAAAGATAGGCAAGGTAAATAAGCTAGAACAGGCCTAGACAAATTTAATAAGCTTAACTAAACCTAAATAAGCAAATTCAACAAGCAATTAAGCTAAATTAAGCAAGAGAAACTCAACAATACTAACTTAGAGTTAGTACTGCTTGCTTTAATAAGACACAATGAAATAAGAGATAAGCAAATAAGCTAAAAGAGATATTTAACTAACTCTAATAAGCACTCAAGCATAAGAATAAGCAACTAGAATAAACTAGAATGGCGAATAGGCTAAAAAAAAACTAACAACTGATAAACTCTTGAAGTTACTTTAAAAAGGCAAATAAACTTAAATAAGCTCTACTAAAGACAGTTAACGAAAATGGGCTTAATAGACTCTAAAAAGCTAAGCAAATCTTAAATAAGCAAAAATAATAAGCTAATAAGCAAAAAATGAACTAACTGTACTAACAGTATTAACTACCAGGTACTAACCTGGAGTTAGTACTGTTAGTTGAAGATCCCAAAAGAGAACTAGCAGTACTAA